>OZ024697.1:11092653-11253857 GCA_964016905.1 Perithous albicinctus
GTATTTAATGATCTCTGATGCCTATCCCTTTTTGCAAAACGCCTACCCTGTGCCATTTTGACGCCGCTGAATTTCAAACCGACTCCTTCTTATCTTCACTGATTTACTTAATTTACTCGGAGTGTGGCAATTGAGATTTTTTTGAACATTGAACTTCACAAGATTACAAAACAATTACAATTTAATTTTTGTGTTAACTTTTCGACGCTTTGTGAATTAATACTAAATACAGAAAGAAACGAAAGTACTTTTTTTAATTTACTAAAACCTTATGTTTCAAAAAAATAATTAATAGAGATTTTGTTCTTCGTTTTGTAAAAAACAGAAATTAAGCTTTCGTAATATTGCTAATTTTTGTCACTTTTCTAATTTAACAAAAAGAAATCGTGATAACGAATTTCTTGATTTTTTGTCACTACTAATTAAACCATTTTTTAAACTTTATACAACTTTTGTTAAATAAGTAGAAAAAAAATTGTAAGTTTGACAATTGTTCCATTTTTTTTGTACACTAAACAAAATTAATTTTTTTATGCCTGAATAAAACTATAGCTTTATTCTACAATTGTTATACGGCTTTTTTTTTAGAAAACTTTCAATATCATTGAACTACTAATTTCTCTAACTAAGAAAAAAAGTATCTTTAAGTATGAAGATATGTCAGATTTAAAAAAATCCAATAACACATTTAAAATAAAAACTAATAAAAATACATTACTGTGAAATTTCGTATAGACGAATTTAAAAAATTAGCCCTAATACGAATAGTAAAATAATATAATTTTTAAGAAACTCACTTTTGAGTCAAGGAAAAATTAGAAACAGGTACTCACAAAATTATAATGAAAAAGAATTCTCTTTTGATTTCCCATTTAAAAAAAAAAACCCCCCATCTTCGTGTCTATGAAAATTATAGAAATATTAAAAAAAAAATATTTCCCACATTGAAATCAACTGTGTAGAATCGGATTCCCATAGCAGTTTGTCGCGGGAAAAGTACGATTGCATCGAATCCTGTGCACGTGCTAGCATTCCACTAAAAGTGCGTGAAAATAGGAAGCAAAACCCATCAGCAAGAGAGGAAAACATGGTGGCCGGTAAAAAGAAAAAAAAAAAAAAAAAATGAAACGAAGAGGATGCAGGATAATACGAGGGGTAAAAGGACCCTTCTACGATTTCCTTGTTTCTCTCCTGATTTTCCTTCTCTCTTTTTTTACGACGGTACAAGACGGCGTGACCGCACATGTATCGAGCGTTCGCGCGCGCGCCCTTTCGGGGTCTTTTTTTTTTATAGGCCTTGTATTATAGCATGTGACTCGTATATCGAGAGGGGAGGGGGAGGGAAAGGGGGGACGAGCCGCCTTAACATAAGACAACGCTGTAGAGTGAGAGAGAGAGGAATTGAAGGAAAAAAAGCATTCGATATATTGGCGAGTGGTATAGAGCAGGCAATACCCCCATAAAGAGCCCATGGCTCGCCTAAAGGGCGACAAAGTTCACGTTCGTGATATATCTAAGGAACTACGTGAAACGCACGTGTGGCATGCGTCATCCTGCGATTCACTTAATATTCACGAGCCAACTGTATACTATTCTGCCAACCTTGACTCATGGGACTCGTATTTTTTTCTTATTAGACAATCCATTTTTATACAAAATCTGACCAATGATCTAAGCAAAAAAAAAAAAAAGGGACTGCTTTTCTTCGATTTTTCGATGGTAAAATCGAGAAAAGTCACACTTGACTTACTTGAAGATGTAAGATTTTAAATAATGTGAACACAAGTTTAGCTATTGATTTATATTATTTTCGAGAAAAATGGGGAGATCCTAAGATGAAGGTAAATTGTCTTTTACCTTTTTTTAAATAAAGGTAGACAATTATAAACTCGAGGGGGCTTCGCCCCTCTTAGCCAATGCCACGACAATGCCAAACCCCCCCGCAATGATAACTGTAAATTTTCCTTTCGGAGTTTTGGTAATTTTGTCAACTTGTTCTATTCTTTAGAGGGGGCCCTTATGGGAGATTTAGAAAAATCAGGCGCTGGAAGGGAGCCTTATGGGGACTTATAAAATCAAACTGTGGAAGGGGCCTCATGGGGACTTAGAATAATCAGACCCTGAGAGGGGGTCTCATGGAGAATTTGAAAAAAAAAACTAAGACGTTGGTGTGTCATTTCACCCAGGCCAGCTGGATTCCGCTACCCGCCGGCGGTGGTGGCGAGATATTTTTATAATATAGAGGTATAATGTGAAAGCATATTTGACAATTATTATGTGGGAAAATGGGAAGGTCCTAAGGTAAAGGTAATTTCTTTTTACTTTCATAAAGCCACGAAATATTTAAAGCCCAATGATCCAAAAAATAAACGACATGTACGTACCTTTGTTGTTTTTTTTTTAACCGTAAAATAGAGGAGAGACAAATATCTGCTCCATAAAAATCCGAAATATCGGTTTTAAGAACGAGGAAATAAATTAAATTTTCATTGTTCTTTCCGAAGGATTCTGAACTGAAAGAAAAATTCTTGTCACTTTTATATATTAAATGAGACATTTTTTAAGGGATGAAGTAT
The DNA here is from genome assembly GCA_964016905.1 of Perithous albicinctus. Lineage (NCBI taxonomy): Eukaryota > Metazoa > Arthropoda > Insecta > Hymenoptera > Ichneumonidae > Perithous > Perithous albicinctus. Next base: position 11,095,230 of record OZ024697.1, read on the forward strand.
TACGTAAAATTGTTGAAATGGCGAATTTGGGCAGCCCGTTTAAAGCTGGATGATGACACCAAAAAAGGTCATTACTCAAAACATGAACGAACAAAGTATTTTTTTTTTTCTTCTATTCTTTCAGTCTTTTTTTTTTTTTTTTGTCAATACGTTTATAGCTTTGGAATTGGAGCACTACTATTAGCTCATAATCCCTTGGATTTCGCTTTTCCACGAACCACATTACACACAGGAATCCGAGTGAAAATTGTGTCCCAGGCCACTTGAAGAATTCTTCTTTACGACAGAGAGCGAGAGAGAAAAAGGTGTTCTATATATATTAGGCTTAGAGTCTGTGAGGAGAGGGCCGAGCTCGCGGTTCTTGTACGACAAAGCCAAGGACCGGAATCACTTTGCGCCATTTGCCGCTCGTTCCTTCATCTTCACCACCAACAGCGCGAGCCTCTCTCATACACGCTCCCGTACACAGTGTGTACTATATTACTATAACTATTGCACTCTCTGTATACTCGCAATAGAAACGCGACGGGGCTTCGATTCACGCCTGATGGAAGGTTTATGAGCTTTACGAGCGCGTTAAAAACCTTTCTAGCGACGGCTGCAATGACGGAGAGCGAGAGCTTCACGTTAGTCAGAGATGAAGTAAAGAAGAAAGGAAGTTGGAAGAGAAATAAGAGAAGACGCAAAGCCGACTACGTCGTTCACTGGAAATACCAGCATCGCTCAATATACGTTTAACTTTTCCGCATCACTTGATTACGAGATTGCGTTATTCGTGTTGTTGTCCGATTGGGTTTGTGAGTTGTTCTTTTTTGTCTCGTGGCAATTCGCTGTTTTTCAAAAAACAAAAACTGATTACGATGCTGACTTATTGGAGGTTTCACATGGTTTGTAAATTAAAAACGTTTCTGATATGAACAAAGAAGAATTTGACAATGAGATATCGTTTTCGTATTTAGGCTGGCGTTTAAGATAGATGTCGTGTTGATTTACGTCCAACTTTTACACGTCTTTTGATGTCATTATCCAACTGGCTGAATGCCAATGTTTTAAATGTAGAAAACTCTTGTTTCGAATGATATGAAACGAATTTTTGAAAACCAACCCAAGCAAACCCAACTTTAATCGAATCTCTTAATGGGACACTTTTATGATGTTGAAGTTTGCATCGTTGGAATGCTACGAAATTAAAAAATATAAAATCCCCGAGATCTCATCGCCTGTCAAGAGAGTTTTTCTTCGTGTTCTTAGTCGTTATGATAACTTTATATACTTTGTATAATCATTTGGGTTCATTACAATGAATTTTTTCTCTTGATTCCGTTGCATTCCAACGATGCAAACTTCAACATCAGACGCTTTTACAGTTGGTTCAACCCAATCACTCCCGTTTCAACTCTCATGATCCCACATTCAAATTGATACATTTTGGGTTGTACCGAAAAAATCGACTATGAACATTGAATGTAGGACTACAAGAATTGAAACGTGATTGGTTCCGTTGAACCAACTGCAATATTGGTCCATTACAATGTTGGAATGAGATATGGATTGGTTTATCAAATGGTACAGTCTACTCTAAGAAAACAATGAAAACCCAAAACCTGTAACCAACTTGAGAATCAACCCAGCCAAACCCATTCTTATTCCATCTTTCCAATTAGATGAGTTCACGGTTGATTCAACCCAATCCACTTAGTTCCAACTCTCATGATTTCACATTCAAAGAGTCATTACAAAGTTGGAATGAAATTTGGGTTGTTGCATAAATTTACAGTCTGTTATAAGAAAACAACCAAAACGTAAAACCAGCTTGAGAATCAACTCAACCAAATCCACTCTTATTCAAACTATCCAATTAGATGCGTTCACTATTGATCCAACCCAACCAACTCAGTTCCAACTATCATGATCCCACATTCAAAGTGGAAAAGTTGGAATTTCGGTTGTTCCAAAAAAAAATCGGCCCTGAACTTAGAATGTATGACTACACAAGTTGGAACTTGATTGAGTCTAATGAACCAATCTTAAAACTGACTCATTTCAAAGCTGAAATAAAATTTGTGTTGGCATACTAATCGACGCATAAGTCTAATTACAAGATCAACAAACACCAATCCAAAGTTACGATTAGGCGATGCGGAATGGTAAACAGTGTCTACCCAACTCATTTGTTCCATTCACAGTATCTCCTGAAGTCAGTAACATTAAAATATCTTAAAGCTGCTCTCGTTACATTTATCGCAATCCCCCACTAGAAAAGTCCCTTGAAATCGGTATTCACAAACCTAGCATCCCGACAAAGAAGATCGTTCGAAACGCATGCAAGGCTTTAAAAGCGATGCCGCAGCCATTCCTCGTCATAAAAAAATCAAGCGAGGGGTTGAAAAAGAAAAAAAAATAAATGGTAGTACACGTAAGCTTTTGCTGCACCGGGAAGAGGGACTCGAAGGGAAGCCTTCTTTCTTAGTAGCAGAATACGCAAACGAGATGAGGGTGACGTGTCTTTGGGTTGTGCCGTTTAATAAAGGCCACCTTTATTAAGCGCGAAGCGACGAGCGTGCTTCTCGGCGCTTTAACCGAACGAAACACCAGCCGCCCGTTACAGTATTATAGTTGAACGCGAGCTGACTTTACGATAGCGATTAAAAATTGCATTAACGTTGAGTCGCGTTCGTCGGTCACCGGCCGTATTCATTCGAACCGTTTCATCGCGGATACGAGAACGCTATGTTTTTTAAGGAGCATTTTATTTTACTGTAGTTACTATTATACCTACTCGCTTATGGTCCAAAGCTACGGGTTTATCTCTCCTGCTATTTCATCGTCTTCACTTCTCTTTCATTCATCGTAACGCTCGTATAAGTTGTAATAGCCAAAGTGTAAAAGCGTCATCAACAATAGAGCCAATGGAAGGAAAGATGACGATGGAAGCTCGGGGATATTGGTTCATTTATCGTTGAACCATTAAGGAGGGGTCTAAACCGATTTCGAAGAAAACAAACATTTGTTTATAGAAAGAACTATTGCAACGGAATCGGTATTTGTAACATTCTTATTTATTGAATTGCACGTGAAAGCGGCATTGGAATTGATCCGCTCGCGTCATATGAGGCAACTGACAACGAGCTGAATGACGCTTGACAACGATCGTAGATTGACAAACAGTCTTGACAGAGACCTCGAAGCTGACGGACGTGATGTAAGAGATATATTTGCGAATAAAGTTCCGTCCTGTTATTCTTTCGTATATCGTGTTCATTCTTATTTGCTCGGTCGTAACACTATATTTGATTTATGATAAATTAATAGTTCCTAATTTAACTTATGGAGTTCAGTTTCAGGGTGAGACTTAACTTATGAGGGAGCGGAGTCAGCTTCATTGTGGAGGATAGAAAAGTAGCTTTAGATCCAACCTGACCCAACCTGACCCAATACAATGTAATACATTTAATTAAGCGGACGAAAAGGCCCAAAAATAGACTTGAATTTGTAAGCAAAATGTAGATAACATTTTATACTCAATAAAATATATCTAAAATATATAAGGAATATATATTAAATCATTCACAAAAATTTCCTCAACGCTAAATCTTTGAAGCTTTGAAGCAAATTTCCCGGGCACCTTGTGTTTGGAATCCCGCGCATAATGTCTTATCCGAGTCAGCGAATGAGCGCAAAGAAGAACCGAGACACGTATATAGTAAGCGACAAAGACAGCAGGTAAACAGGGCCGGGGAGGGGGAGGGTTATATCTGCCTGGCCGTGGAGCGAAAAAGGGTGGGGGCAATTAATCGGCCGGGAAACCAGTTTGTCAGAAATAAAATCTTCTCAAACGATCGCTTGACCGGGGCTCTCTTCTCTCCTTCGAGCGAGCAAGCGAATGAACGAGAGAAGTATCAAGTTAGAAAGCAAAAGAGCAAGAGAGTAAGATTTAGTCGACGGTAGCATCTAATCTAGTTGAGTAGCGTGACCGGCGCACCTGGAAAGCATCGTTGGGGCGCACATACTAACATCCTTCTGTTATTCTGCAGTTCCCATAGTTTAACCTCGCTTCGGTTTACCACCTTATTTATTTACTTCATTTATTTATTTCATCGAGAATGGGACAAGCTTGAAATGGAAATTAATAATGGCTTTATATTAAGATGTAAGGTGGTGCAGATTTAATTACAATCAGGAAATTAGGGAAATTATGAAATGGATTAGCTTACTTAAGGGGGCTGAGTCACCTAAAAACCATGAGAATGAAATGGTGTAGCAATTGTACGCATAAATGCATTGATAAAAATTAATACTGCAAAAGCACGAAAAATGAAACATTCTCATAAAAACTAGTTTTTTTTTTTGTTCATTGAAGCAAATATTTTTTTAAATACTTTACGTAGTACAATTCTCTTTAATGGAACAGTCTGTCCATCAAATAAGAAATGCTTCGTAATTAGTTAACACGCTTTATTCGTCGTCAATAGAATTTTTCAATTGAAGATCTTTTCACAGAGTTTACAAAGAAATTTGGTCGAAAAACATTACTTGGCAGGAAAAAATTTAACAGAAAAATGGGCATATTTTTTACGAATACAGAAGTTACAAGGAAGTTTAGAACATAAATTACTCTGCAGAGAAAATTTTCATACAAAAGTGGACACATTTTTTATGAACACAGAAAAATTAGAATCAAAAATTATTCTATCGAGAAAAATTTACTACAAAAGTGGTTATATTTTCTGTGAGCACAGAAGTAACGAGAAAAGTCTGTAAAAAAAAATCACTCAGCAGGAAAAAAATTACCTTAAAAGTAGAAATATCTTTAGCGTGAATGCAGAATATCTTCAAAATAAAACTGCATATACTTGGACCAAACAGAGTCTTTCTATATAAAGAAAATTGTCTATGCAAAACCAATTTGGTTCCTCAGTGAAACCCTGAATTCTGCAACAAGTGTAAAATATTAAAAATAAATTGCATCGATAATTTCTGCTAAAAAAAAATCAAGTTACGATTCCAAAAGAATTTCCTTTTTTCGTGCTTGCTCAAGCTCAACATTTTTATGTATGCAATCGTCGTACGAAACAATTTTCATGATTTTTAGACGATTCGATTCCCTCTGTAATTACACAGAGTCAGTGAGGGATATGTACTCATTTGAAAATCGCAGAAAAACAGAAAGAGAATGGCAAATTCTCATTTATCTATCCTTCTCCGGTTATTCGTTCAGTGCGTGTATACGCAATGGCGTTCAGGAATTTGGAGTATGCGTATATATTCGCACGGGGCACGATGCACGCATATCCACGCCAAGCCTAGGATGAGAGGATGCGTGGCTTCGTGTGCCAAGGTCGCAGGGAAGAAAGAAAGGCACAAGGAGAGGAGAGGATAAGGACCAGAAGGAAAGAGAGAGAGAGAGAGAGAGAGAGAGAGGGAGAAAGACGCCGCATAACGTCAGGACGACGACGGTCTTTCCTTTTCTCTATTTTCTCTTCTCTTTCTCTCTCCCTTCGTTCACTATCTCTCGAGTATAACTACAATCGGATTCAAAAGTACTTAGCCTCACTACCTACACATTAGGGTGAAAGAAGAAAAACTCTACCGAGTTTTCATTCCGGGATATATATTTCTAGGCACATTTTAATCTCTACCAGCTACAATTCTACCAAGTTTCAAGTCTACCAGAATCCAAGCACTTGCTTAAATTCTACTTTATTACAACTCTACCAAAAGTTAAATCTACTCGATTCAACAGCAGCTCGAAACTCTACCCGCAGATCTGCATTCTGGTAGTATTGCAACGTAGTAACTGCTGTCGAATAGATTTGAGATGTTTTATGCTGGAGATTGAGCAGACGATTCTGCAGAGTTGTCATTTGGTAGAGTCATATCTGGTGAAGATATAAATGTGCCTTCCACGTGATTATAAATCTACCATAATACAATTCTGCCAGATCACAACTCTACACGTAACAAAATTCTACCAGATTGTAACTCTACCATAATATGATTTTGCCAGATTACAATTCCACCGTAGATTATTCCAGGTTACAAATCTACTGTAATACAACGGTGCTGGTAATTGTAAAATAGCAGCGTGTTATCTTGTGGTAGAGTTGTTAGTGGTCCTGAATAAAGTAATAATCTTAGGTTCATTGAATGCAGACTAAAGTTATTATACCACGATTTCAGTTTAATGCATTAGGGCAGTTTAGGACAATTTAGGTCTATTTGGATGGCTAATATTTTTATTCCTAAATATAAATAATTGTCTTTACATTCGTTGCGGAATTTTGTCTACCTTGAAAATTTAACGTGAGAATCAAAGTTTGCAATCAATACTTTCTCGTCGTTCTGTACAGCCTAAACAAAATCGAAGACCTACATTGATGTGAATATGTAATAAAGAACTTCTTCTTTCGACTACTACTTCTTTTTACTGCTTCTTCGTAAAGAGGCGCGCCTCTTGATTCGGGCGATAAAGAAACCTAAAAAAAAAGAGAGATAGCCGAGCTTAGGAAGAGCAGACGCACAGTCTGTCTGGTGTGCGACGAAACAGCGGAAAGAAGAAGCAGAGGAAGAGCACGCGAATAGAGTCCGCATGCTTCTGTAAAGCTTTACCTTTTTCTTCAAATACACTACGCTAATCGTGAAAGCACTTCGCTTCATCTTCTTCTTACTGCTCCCATCCACCAACGTGGAGAAAAAAAATAGTCTCCCCTTCGATTGTTACGATCGTGCATTGTTCAACGTTCCCGGGGAAATCAAGTCAGACGAATACGCACAAAGAAGAGAGGAGAGATTAGAGTGCGTGAAATAGTGAAAAGAAACGAATGAAAAAAAAAATGCTCTTTTGCGTAGTTTTCACTGGTAAAAATGATATCTTTGCCAGGAAGTAGCAACACTTTTGTAGTTACTAAAAATAATAAATAATCGTAATAATATTTAGCTCTGTTTTCAACCTTGTTAAGGTTTTTATTAGAACATTTGTTGTTTGTATGATTTCTATGATTGAAGCGTTTTAAACTCCTTAAATGGTAAAATTCCTGTAAAATGTAACCACGAAATGAAAATCGTTAATTTTGCCACGTTATTCGGGCTACCCAGTAAAATACATGCCAGATATACAAACAAAATTGTCCATCAAATCTTACAAATTTAATATCCAAGTTTGCGCTTAAGTTTTTGCTGTTTTGAAGATATTCCATAGCTAAATCATTGCGAATGTTTTGCAACTTAAAATCACAGGATTATCCTGAACAAGGATTGTTTTAAGAATTTTTAATAAAGAATCGAAAAATATATTTCTCGTGAATTTTTATGTCACAGAAACTTATTTACCTACAGCAGAATCGTCGTGTTTATGACACTAGAAAGAAAAAAAGATATTCATCAAATCTGGCAGATAAAAATCAAAAAATGTTATTTCTGTATAATTTTGAACAGTTTTCATCAAAGCTACTTCTTTTTTTTTAACGCTCATGTAGCTTAAAGTTGAGTTATTTAAAAAAATGTTGTAATATGTTCAGTTGTGAAATGACTCAACATCAGTTATGAAATATTTTAAAACAAAGCCACAAGTATAATTTCAATTGAACTTACCACCAGTTTGCCATTACTCGATGATTCCCCGCACCCATCATGACCAAAAGCCCAACGAGAATGATCTTCTGAATGGATAGATGCATCGTAACGATAACAAGTTCCTGGATCGAAATGTCGAGTGTCTTCAAGTACTATTACAAAGCTATAATACAAGTGAAAAAAAAACTGGAGCACTCTTGAACAAGGGGAGAAAGATCACTCCGATAGCGAAGGCTGACAAAACCAGCGAAATCCTTAACTTCGCATCTTCCCGCTAAGTCTTTCACTGACCGGTAAAAAAGCTTGAGGAGATGAAAAGCACCTTGAAAGTGGTTCTTGAAGAGAGATGAAAAAGAAAACGAGAGGTAGGCGCTCACATGTAGGAAACACTTCTTGGCAACCTAGGCTGGCTCTTTCGACCACCCTGAGGATCTTCAAGTCAACACACTGCGTTTATTCGCACGACCGCCAAACACGTTCTTGTGGCTTCTTATCAACCCGGTTTTTAAGCAGGTTCCCTTTCCTGGCCTTAAGCGTGATTTACGCTTCCTTTGGGTTTTTTTTTTTCTTTTAGGAAACGTTATTTTGTAACCTTCATAAATAAAACGTTATTTTCGAATTGGTTTGTGTTGTCCAATGTAGAATTAATCTTGAATTTTCCGCGTGTTTTTTTATTTCTGATGACAATTGTAAACTAAATTGTCGAACCAGCCAACCGTTAAGTTGAAGTGCACCAGAAGTGAACGAGCTTCCGGTCGATCGTCGATCGCCTGTGTCTCCTACTTCTGCTGTGCGATATATACTGATGATACAATCGACGGACTACGAGCATGTGGAGCCACTATCACGCTCGCTTAATGTTTATACACGCATTTTACATTTTTTAACGTGGGATTTCCTTGCTTCAAGTCAAACAACGACATCATTTGCTATACGGAAGTTGTAAAACTTGACTTTTGTTCGTGACTGATACTTTGGATGTCCTCGAATTTTCAAGTGTTTTTCTTAAATCTTCACGATTTGTGTTTATGATTGAGTTATGGTTGTTCTGGGATATACGAAATCAGCCGATCTTCAAGTTTTATGACGTGGTACTTCACGACTTGCAAGGATCGCAGATCTTCACGATTTATCCGGCTAGCGGTCTTACGAATCTTCACGATTTTCTGAATCAGCAGATCTTTACAACTTACAAAGATCGCCGTTCTTCAGGATCTATAAATTCCGCAGATCTTCACGACTTATGCTTTTGGTAATTTAACATATCTTCACGATGCACTGAATCATGTAGATCTTCACTTATACTGCGTCCACAGATCTTCACGGTTCTACTGTGTCGTAGATCTTCACGATTTACAAAATCAGCAGATCTTCACGGTTTGGTACGTTCACAGATTACGGTCTACCTTGTGAGTAGATCTTTCTATCTTCACGACTTACGACGAACGCAAACTCGTCTCAATTAGTAAGGTTAACATAAATCTTCACGATTTATGAAGTTGGCAGATCTTCACGATTTATTAAGTTTACAGGTCTCCAAGATTTATGTAGTTCACAGCTCTTCACGATTTATGAAGTTCACAGATCTTAGCTGATTATAACATGTACATATCTTTACTGCTTATTAAGATCGCGGATCTTCGCGATTTATGACGTTTGCAGCTTTTCACGATTTATATAGATCGCAGCACTTCACGATTTATGAAGTTCGTAGATTTCCGCTGTTCATAAAGTTCGCAGATCCTCACGATTTACGAAGTTTTTCGTTCAACACAATTTTCGAAGTTCGCTGATCTTCAACGAATTACGTAGTGTATCGATTTTCGTGATACGTAAATTTCGCAGATCTTCACAATTGACTCTGAGGATATCCAGATAATCTTCAACGCTGCATCAAAGAAGATGTCCAGGACTTCACGTTTTACGCTTCCTAAGCTTTGAATATCTTGTTCTGCGCAACTAAAACGCATATGTCACTGAAACTATTTATCGCAATCACTGGAGCATTCTCAACAACAGTAACTCTCTATGTCTCGAACGATTTGCGTCGGTAAGTTCCGTCGCCAAAAGAGAAAGAGAGACAGAAGTTTACCCGCCAACGTTCAAGTTTGAATTTCAAAAGACTCGATTGTTGAATTAAACAAAAAACGTGCGTATGAAATAAGCGAAGTTGCTCGTTGTAATTTTGAATGACAAGTATCTGTAAGCGCGACGACGACGACGACGACGGCGACGATGCGACCCGTTCGACGTTCGCGTACGTACTGTTGTCCAGAGGTCTGGTTGTCACGAGGAAAAAGGGCATCGGGGAAACCGTGAAGAGGAGAGAACCTGAGGAGAGAAACATAGGCAGCAAAGCAAAAGGCGGAGCTTAGTCGTGGAAGCCGGTGAACGGGATTGGCCCGACGGGGGAGGTTGGTCTCACTATATACTATTCATCTCTACCTTACTATCTCTCTCTCTCTTTCTCTCTCTCACTCTACCTCGACACTCTCTTGGTTCTACGCAACGATATAGCAAGCGATAGTTAGGTAGTTCACACACGCCGGCTTTTTACTTCTCTCCTTCTCTCACTTGGTCCACGCAACTTTTTCAGTTGATTTTTTTTCTCTTCTTTCCTTGTTCTTCGTTCTCCTCTCACTTGGTCCACGCAACTTTTTGAGTTGTTTTTTTTCTTCTTTGTTCTTCTCTTCTGCTTCGGCTGCATCCACCAACATACACACACACAGACACATTTTTGGCTCACGGTTGTTAAAGGAACTACTCTCGGAGGTTCACTAGGAGAACGCGTCATCGACTCTCGCAAAAACGCATTTTCGTAAATCATTTTTTCCATCAATATTCTGAGCTGAGTTGTTTTCCTTTTTTTAAATAAAAATGAGTAGCAATTTTATTTATTTTCAAGATAAAAATTTCGTATAAATAACATACAGGAGGAGTTACGCTTACATGTACAGTCTTTACAATAAGTAGATAAATAGATATATAAATTTACAATGTACAAAATATAGTTGAACCAGCCTAATGATTATAATTAACGTTTTTAAAAAAAATGTATTATTGCGATTTGAGTGAATTTCACTTACCACAGCTCAGCAGGTGTTGAGTCAATTTAGCAATAGTTTCTTTTTTATTTAAAAAAAAAAATAAGAAACTATTTTTTTTTTAATTCTGAAATCAGAAATGTCATTGTTACCATTGTTTAAAATCATTTTTATGGCATTTTGTGTGCCAGAATCTGATATTAATTATCGTGTTGAAAATCATATTCATGTGGAAGAAAAAAAAAATGTAAAAAGTGTACAATCATAATATAAGGAAAAAATAATTCTTTACTTCTCTCACTTGGTCGACGTAACTTTTTGATTTTTTCTTCTTCTTTCCTTGTTCTTCTTCTCATGTGCTTCGTCTCTTTCACTCTCAGCTCGATTATCAATCACGATTATTTCACTTTCCACTCACACACGATTTATCACAAGCGCATGGTTAACACAATTCTATAATAATTTTACACAGAAAAAAAACGTTAAAAAAAATTTAGCTATTTCGACCTTATTACGTATAAGCAATAGCAATTATTTAATAAAAACAGGTAATTATCACATAATTGAATTTTCATGCTGAGTTACAAAAATTTGGCGGTAAAAAAACAAAGGTTTTAACCATAAGAAAAAGGTGTTAACCGCGTGTGTGCGATGATCCACGGTGCATTAAGGGGTTTAATAACTATAAGTCACACTGAATTGTTTTTCTCCTTCTCTCTTTCTCACACGAGGTGAGAAATAGGTACAAGCAGGGCGAGGAGAGAGGCCAGAAGAGTTGTGTGTATATATAAGTATACGCACCACTCGAGCGGGTCACTCGCTTGGTAGCTTGTTATACTTTCACTGAATACACGTAGGTAGTGAACGATATATTGCTCCTTGTGCGATATAGATGAGGAGTGGTGGTGGTAAAGCAGCGTCCATGTCGAACCGATGGTGATTAATGTCAAGAGTACAAACGAGCTCTCGTCATGCACCTGCCAGCCCGCGGTGGTCACCTTATTCTCTCCATCCCGTTCCTCGTTCTCTTTCAATTATTCATTTTTCATCACACAAGGCACACTCAACGGATCACCAGTGATAATCGTTTGTTTACCTAACAATCGAGAGAGATCTCAAATCGTAATCTACTAAATTGAACGCCATCTTGTTTTCAATCCCCACTTCTCCAAACTGCACAACGTATTTGAAGTATAGTTGAACGATACAAAAGACGAAAAAAAGTCACATTTTTTGTCTGTTTTTCCTTCGTGAGATTACGTTTTTTTCGGCATATTCTCGATGCGATTAACGACTATAATTTAATATCACAATTGTATATAAAAAAAATGTTAAATCACGGTTTGCCACATTGCAACTGGTGGCGCTTCTGTTGCTTCGCCAGGAGAGACGCTTTTATGCTGAAAGAAAAAGTGTAGAGGCCAAATTACATAAATTGTATACACTAATATACATACCCACATCTCGGACCAGTCTCAAAACAGCAAGACCACGACCTCACCCCTTCGGTAGCCCATTATAACCTCCCTTCGTAATATAATGAGCGTCACGTGGCCCTCGTTTTGACGTGCTGTTTATTCTCTCTGCTCGGGGAGACGAGACAGCAGCATGAGGAAATTCGATCGTCCACTTCAGGAAGACAGGAGACCCTTGTTGTTACGCATAGATACTCCGCGTCCCTCATTCCAATATGCGCGCGATCTTTCTTCGTTTGCTCTCCTCAACAACTCGAGATACATTTTTAAGATCTCACACTTTGAACACAGCAGTTTTAAGCGGCTATAACAGTGTAAAAGTTTCAAAAAATCAATTTTTGTTCGGGTATTTTTTGAAAGTGTTGTACCTTCTAGAATATTATATTAAAATTTCAAGGTCGAATCTCAAGTAGTTTGAGAATGGTAGCCTTCCAAAGCTGCAGCTGCACGCGTTTTTCTCAAGACGGTATTTTTCTAACTTGCTGCAGCTCTAACTCAAAAACAAATTTGCCGATTGACTTAAAAATTTTACAGCGTGTTCTAAACATATTTTGTCATACAATGATCTAGGATTTTTTTTTAATTGAATGTAAAATGTCAATTTGGGATTAAATGAACAACTTTTTTTAACCTTTTCAGGACGAGGATTTTTACGTTGATATCGACCTTTCATTCTTTATTTTTTTAATGAATTTTTCACGTGGAGTGGCCGACTAAACTAATGCCGACTAAACAACTTTATGCCACGCGGTGCGAGAAAATTGTATACGAAACTCGTGCGAAAATTGTTTTCTCAACTCGTGTGATTGCAACACTCGTCTTCGACAAGAAAAAGTTTTGTCGCACTCGTATCGTAATATACTATTATTTCACGAGTGCGAGAGGCATTATAGTATATTTTGATACGACTGCGATCAAACTGAGAAAAAGTTTATCGCACGAGTTTCGTATACAACTGTATCGCACTAGTGCGAGAAGTGGGCACTTCTCGCACTACGGGGCATAATAGTACATTACGATACAAGTGCGATCAAACTTTTTCTTGACGAGTGTGAGTTTGTTACAATCACCCAAGTTCAGAAAAAATTCCTCGCACGAGTTTCGTACGCAACTTTATCGCACTAGTGCGAAAATGGGTTTTGACGCACGTGAAGTGTGCGTGAAACCGCGTTTCTAGCACCGAGTGACATAAACATCTTTACGAAACATAAGCATTTTTCCTTGCAATCATCATTTATATTTTGGAGATTATTACTAGTGTATTGAACCCCGTGTATTAACAAAACAACCCTCTTAACATTGCGTTTAGCATATATCACCGATATTTCCGGTGAATTAGCGCATTACAAACCCCCGGCATATACGGGGAAAAAGAAAAACACAATAGACTTAAGGGAAGTACACTTGGTTTTCCTATAATAGGTCTACATAGCGAAACAGCAATATCGGATGAACAGCCTTGGGCGTTTATGCTGACGATAAGTTGGCCAGAGTCCCTTCTCGATCCTTCTCGCAGCATATAACCAGCTAGTATCCATGGTAAAAGCACGGGGTTCTCCTGGGTATGCGCGCACGTTAAAGAGGCGAGCAGCTTCTCCCCGGCATCAGAATCGTCGGTGCTCTCACCGCGCAGTGTTGGCGCGCGTAACGAGAAGGACCGGCATGCCCGATTAGCCACGCAGAATGAGCTATAGGGCATGTAACAATGGACTTCGTCGACGATTTACCAAGTAGCCCTTGTTGCCGGGGTTCCGCGCTATTCTAACAGGGAGAAACGAAGAACGAGAAAGGGAAAGAGAAATTGAGAGGCCCGTATAGCTCCACTCGCGCATATATACATCATATATATATGTATATGTAAAGCCAGTTTTGAGGACACTATATTTAAAAAATAGTATATTCCCGTTTTTGATATGAATAAAAAAGTATGCAAAGTAGAACTTTGCACATTGTTTCTTAAAATTTACTATAAAATGGCTGTAAAAAAAGTGTCCAAACTCAAATAGTAAGAAAAACATCCTAATTCAAAATTTAACCCTTCACTTATAAATAAAAATCCCTTTACAAATATCGTGGACGAAATTTTTGAAAAATCACATTATTTGCAAATAAATTCTTATTAATATTATGTAAAAAGAAAAATGTGCACAAGTAATTCTTAAATTTTGCACTTTCTCGAATCCCTCGCTTTGTCAAACCGACGATAATACGAATAAGTTGAAAATAAATAAGTAATTGTTTGCAAATTGGGTAAAAGCCGTGAGGTAAATCTCTTAAGTCTTTGGGTTCGGTTGGGAAGCCAGTAAAATAAGCAAAAACGTATGTATAAGGAAATGGTGCTACAAGCGTAAAGTATATATATCGATGGGTTTGGCTGGAAGAGCATCGAGGAGTATCCTCTCACCGGCAAAGCCACACTTCCGGCGAGGGCCACAAGGATAAAAACCCAAGCCGAGGGTTCAACTGTTTTCCTGGCACAAGAGTCACGACGCTCGTCGTCGTTTCTCTCGTCTTCGTCCCGAGAGTTGTTTAGGGACTCCTCTGTTTGCCAAGCAAACAATACGCCGCGTGCGTTCATGCTTAAAGAGCTATCGTAACTTTATCTATTCGGTGAAAAAAAAAAAAAAAAAAAAAAAAAGAATATGACATATATATATCCAGAAAGCCTACTATTTAGGGTCCCTCAGGTGTGCTCTGTTTATTTTGCCCTTGGGATCGTCTCTCACGTTGATCCACGCACCTACTAATCTCTTTCGTCATTCCGACAACCAAAGAGCCCTAAATCAATTTGCAATCGTGGTCAATCCCTGGCGGAAAAAAAAATATCTACGTCTCACTACGATGAAACTATGCCACGAATATAAATTTTTACTTTAACAAATAAATATACATCAAACGTCTACGTCCTCTCTACAACGTACCACGTAAAAATATGTTGGAAGTATAAGAATCTACCAAAAACCTATGCGAAAGCTTCAACTATTTATAAGTGCGAGATTTGGAATATCGTTGTAGAATATTTTGCAATTTTCTACAAAAATTTACACATTTTTTTCCAAATATCGCTTTTTCTCATACGTAGTTATAGTTTATCGATATTCAAATATCTCTCTATATTATATAAAGATCTCGCCGCCATCGCCGTGTCAAAAATCGAAGGGGTCAGCTTCACCGCGAGGGCAGGCGAACCCGTACGGTGAAGCTGACCCTTTCCCCCCCCTTATTGAGAAGGGAAAAGGGGTCAGCTTCACCGTACGACCGTTTACCCCTGTACGTTGAAGCTGACCCTCCGGATTTTTCTAAGTTCCCCTATGAGATCCCCTTGAGGCCAAGATTTTTCTACATCCCTCAACATCCCCTTCCTCCAGGAAAGGATTTCCCTAAGTCCCACATAAGAGCCCCCTTATAGGGCTGACTTAGAAAAATCCTGACCTGGAGAGGTCCTCATAGGGGGAAATTAGAAAAGTCCTGTTCTGGATGGGACATCATAGGGGGACTTAGAAAAATCAGGGAGGTCAGTTTCACCGTACAGGGGTGAATGTCCGTACGGTGAAGCTGACCCCCTTCCTCTTCTCTATAAAGGGAAAAGGGTAGGCTGACCACGAAGTGGTCTTACATGCGTAATGTAGAACAATCCTGACCTGCGAGAGGCCTCGTAGGGGGACTTTGACTTAAAATCCAGGATTCTGGAAAATTTATGTCTAGACGGTCAGGCGCAAGGGCGCGTAGCGGCCGAGCCATACGAAACCCTAGTCTTATACATCTTAAATTGTTCCAGTAATGTTCAGTCTTTGTTAATAACTCGCCATAAAAATATTAATTTTACTGGCATCAATAGAATTCCAATAAAATCTACATTTTTTTATGACAATGTACAACTGTCTACTAAAATGTTTTGATTATTTCATCAAGAGTAATTTTTTTTTTTTAATTATTCCTGCGGGCTCGGGATTTTTTTTCTTTCTTCTCGATCGGGAATTTGCCTTGCTTGCGAATGGCAAAATCCCTCTCGGCGTTATCTACAGTCGATTGGTGTTTCAGTGGAAAGCCATTTTATTAGTACCGCTTCCAATCGATGGCGCTTGTGTGTATTTCCCCGTTCCGGACTCAGTCGATATCATAAACTGTAGAAAACATCATTCGAAAAAACTGTAAAATTCATTTTATATAAGCTTTCTATCAAATTTGTTAAACAAATAAAGGTGAAAAATTATCAAGTACTTTTTGAAACGTTTGAGTTTGATTCGAATCCAATTTTTTTTTACAGCATCTGTAAATGACGCTGATTTCTTTTAGATTTTTATCTTATTTGAAATAACTTAAATTCGAATTAAATTATTTCTTGAAAAAAAATCAACGAGTTATTCTTTCGTCTATAAAAAAAGAAAAGATTTCCTTCACACAATCCCCGACATTCTCCTGACTTTCTTCATAACACTCGAAATTTCTTTGATTTTTCCAGAGAAAGTAAGAATTTTCCGGCTTTTCCAGATTTCCAGATGCTGAGATTGTTTCATTTGTCGAAACAAATGCAAAAAAAATCGTGATTAAATCTTTATTATACAAAAAGAAAACATTCCAAACCCTTTCTCCTATAAATACTATTTACAGAACGTCTTTCTTACGCTATTGTACTCATTTTCTTTCGTTTTTCGTAGAAACACACATTTTCAGCCAGCTGAAGTAAAATTCCCGTGTCGTAAATATTCAACCGACACGAGAGCGATTGATGAATGGGGTTTTCTCTCCTTCTCTCAAAGCGCGTGCTCAGAATCGGAATGAAAAAGTGTCCACGATAAATCTATCGAGAATTGTCGTATCAAATGGACATGGGTTGCGTGGGATTGTGATACAATCCTGCCATAGCATCTTGCAGTGCTCTTAGACAGGCAATTTGCGACTTGAATCCACCGGCACGTTCAGCTTTGCTTTCAGCACGAACATGAGAAATATAACCGCGAGTTTGAACCTCGCGTGAACCAGGAGGGAGCGGTCCTTCGATTTCCTGATCGATAGCAACATAAGAATACGCGGGACCTTCCTCAATTTTTGGAATTGGCATATAATTCTGCGATCCTTTTCCAAATTTGATTCCAGTGCTGAATTGCGTGGCTTTTGGCGCTGGTGGAAGTTTTGCCTTTTCTTTAGTCGCTTGTATCGTTGAGGCAAAAGTTTCGACAATATTTTTGGCGTTTCCTTCGGAAAACATAAGTTCATCGATCAGTGCTTCTTTTTCACGAATTTTAGCCTTTTTTAATTCTTGTTCTTCGCGCAAAAGTTCGACTTTTCTTTCCTCTTCACGCTGACGTTCCATTTCCAAAAGCTCTTCAATCTCGTGCTCAGACCTTCCAAGACGCATTTTGTTTTTCATTATTTGCTCTTTGTTATCGCGCTTGTATTGCTCGATCTTGCGATTCGTTTCCATTACGTCAATGTTGTTCGCTAAATTGTAGATTATGCATTCGACTTCCTCGAGATAATCGTTGTAATCACGCAGAGTTTCAAAGTCTTCGGATTTTTTGTTGAAGTCACGAAGAATTCGCTTGCGAATGTCAATTTCTTTTTCGACCATCGAATCCTCGAACATTTGAACACGGAAGTTTGCTCTTCGCAAAGGAATTTGACATTCTGGACATGCGCCGGAACCTAAGAAAAAGTGAAGTTTTGTTTTTAACGGTTTCGGACTGCTTTGCAGTAGTTGCAACGTTATTTTGTGGAAAATAAAGCTGAAGTTTTATAAAAATGTCTCTGTTTTGCATGTTGCATTTGAGACATTTTTAATTCAGTCCTCTTTTTATCCAGATTTTTATTTTACTTTCATTTCATTTAAAAAAATATGTTGACTTGAAATTTTAGGATTTTTTTTTAAAACCATTTATATCTTATTATGACAGAAGTAGTACAAAAAAATATACAAGGTGAAAAATGTGAATTTTTTTATTCTACTACTTTTGATTGCATCTTACTTTTTTCACATTACTTTTTACTTTTATTTTAGAATAAGAAAAAAAATATTTTTATAGCAAAGCCGTCAAATTAATTTTTTCCAGCCAAATTAATCCAAATAACGATTTTGTAATTTTTTAGAAAAATTGACTAACTTCATATTTGGGGTAATAATAGATATTTCAATTTTATTTCACTGCTTAAATGCTCGACAGCAATGTCAGCGAATGATAAAAATAAAAATTAAACTCTATCATTAATAAAAAAAAAGCTATCTTGATAAATAAATATTTTAAAATATTGAGATATTTAATTGCTGGTCATATTTCCAGTCCTTTTTTACTGATTATGCCTAAAATCAAGACTTTTATTCTATATTATTTTTTTTCATTTCTTTTTATATATTTTAATGAATCTCCAGATATTCGAAAATAATATTGAAGCCTTTAGAAAATCGTGAAAAAAAAAAATTTGTTAAAGGTAGTAGATTAATTAATTTTTCTCAAAGTTAAAAAATACAAATAAGCAACCAATTAGCTTTGAGAAAGGCTTTTTTCAGCCCAATCGAAACAGCAATTTTTAAAACTGTAAATATTATGTTATTGGTTTCTACAATAAAGCAGATCAAAGCAGCTTTGTAAATAATTTATCGAATATTTAATTCAAGCTTTTTTTTTCTTGCGAATTTGGAAAAAAAAAGTAAATTTAGTTTTGAAATTCCGAACCTTTGAGGAACAATAGATCGACGCAACTTTCGCACAGCGTGTGACCGCAGACGTTGACCATCAATTTTAGCGAAGGATTTCTGTACTTCGTTGTCTTGCAACGAGGACAAGCAGTGTCCTCCATGATTGCTGATGAAAAATTCCTTTTGTTTTCTTATTTCGAATAACTGAAAGCTCAAATGTCTGAAATTTAAAAAAATAAGTTATTCTCCAGAATAAACGATTATTTAAGGCTGCGTTCATTGCGTGAGACTTACCGGCTTACATAACCTAAAACAGGAAATACGCACGTTAGGCAAACGCAAATTACGATTTATGTCGCTTTTCCAAAGTTGTCAGTTTATTCAACGAAACATTAGCAAACTTTTTGTCTTTGTAATTTTCAAAAACTCTTGAAAATTGCGATAGAAAACACGAGTTTTGGTTTTTTGATTTTTAGGTTAGAAACACTATTTAGCGATATTGAGAGACAAAAGCACTGCTGATTGATGGTTTTTTTAAAGCTGGAATGTGTTTTTACTGATTTCACAGATTTTGGCAATATTTCACGTCACCCAGACACTTTTTTTTATCGAAATATTGCTGTTAATGTGGTGTAAACATTGCTGCAACAGCGCCAGAACGATGCAATGTTGATGGTTGACTAAAGTGCCGCATGGATCGTTAAAAATGCATAACAATTATAGAATAAAAGAAAATCAGCGTGTTTGAATAAACATTTTTCGATCTTGACGATAAATTGATTATTTCGAAATGATTTTTTGTTTGTGCCTGCGACTTTTTTACCGACTGAAAATCGAAACTTGCTCAGGGGATTTGTTTTACCGACTTGTGGTTTTACATAAGGGGCATTCCACCTCGTTTCGATCTGGATTTGATCGACCTCTCCGATTTGGCTCATAATTTTTTCTAGGCTTAGTTGGACCCTCAGCTTCACAATCTGTTTTTTTTTTATTGCTATTTTTTATATATATTTTTTAAGTGACATATCCAATGCCATAATTTAAAAATCTGAAAAAATTCTGAAAACTACTTTGTTCTATAATAGAAAATTATCTAGCTTATAGCCAAAGTGGGGAAGATTTTTCTTCTTACAGTTTTTAAACTTTTTTTATTAAAAAAATTATTTAAAAATAGAAAAAATAATTAATCTACCACAGGCGATTGGTCAAATGTTTGTTTATGTAAAACCAGATTTTTCAGATTTTTAGGAATTTTTTCAGATTTTTTCGAACTACGCAAATTTAAAAAAAATATTTTTCTAAAGTGACATATCGAATGCCGTAATTTAAAAATCTGCAAAAATTCTGAAAAATACTCTATTGAATATCAAAATTTTCTAGCTACATTTTTCGAAGTTTTTTTTTTCTTATCGCAATACTATATAAGAATATTGCCGCCGCCGTGTAGGAAATTCCAGGGAGGGCGACCCAAATGACCCCTTAAGGCCGGATTTTTTTAAGTCACCAAATGACCCCTTAAGGCCGGATTTTCCTAAGTCCCCAAAGGACTTCTCAAGCCCGAATTTTTCTAAGTCCCAAAGGTCAATGCCGGATTTTTTTAAGTCCCCAAAGGGTCTGTCAAGACGATAAAGAATCTTATCTTTCTCTAAATATGCTGTTTTTATTGCATATTCCAGCCATTGAAAATCGCTGAAAATAATCATTGTTTATTTTTTAACGTCAATACTACGGCTCGCAAAAAAAAACATAAGAACATCAAATTTTGGATTTTCAGCGTACTTTCCAACAACATTTTTAGTAAAATTCCTGGATTTCATTTTATGCTATTTTTCAATTAAATAAAGTTGCCACTTTTTTCCCTCCGAAACGGCATTTCCGGTTTAGTTGAAATTTTCACATTTTCCTCGTTGAAATGCCTAGAATCTTGGAGAAAATTGGCGAGATGGGCGGCAATGTCGCTCCAGAGTTACAGTAGCTCTTCAAACGATCAAACATCGCGGTAATCTAATACAAAAAAAACAAGAATTACATAATAAAAAAATATAATGCGGGCTTCAGAATATTTTCCATAGGCATTCTCAGCTCTCCTGAAAGCAGAGAACAATTACACATCAGATTACCATAGATTCGGGCACTGGCAAAAATTTCAAAAAGATGCCGCATTGGAGGTTTTCACGCAAAAATATGGCACCCCTAAAACTTAATAATTATCAGGTTCCCCCTTTTGTGAAATGTTTTTGTAAATTGAAAATACAAGTTTTACAGGGTGGGAACATAATTCTGATAATTTTACGCACGCTAAAAAAAATTGATCTTTTTTCTCTTTTTAATATAAGCCAAAAAATTACGGTTTTTTTCATCTTTCATCCACCCTCTAAATGTGTAGGTTTCGACCTTGAAAGAAACCTCGCGAAATGGAACCACTGTCAAAAAAATATAATAGGTGCCGCATTCCAAGTTTAGACTCGAAATGTATGACACCTCTAAAACTTAATTCTAAACGTTCCCCTTTCGCAAGCTGTTTTCATAAATTTTGCTAATGCCTCCATTTCACGAGGTGTACTTCAAGTTCGAACCCTACGCCTTTAGAAGATGGGTGAAGCATTAAAAAGAAAGTGATTTCTATGGCCTACCATATTAAAAAGAAGAAAATAGAAATCAATTTTTTTTACAGTACGTATAATAAAAAAAATCATTCCCATCCCCTAAAATTATTGTTTTCAATTTATAATAACAATTCGCAAAAGGGGGACGCTAACAATTTCGTTTCAGAGGTGCCGCACCTTTTGGGTACAAACCTCCAATGCGGCACCTTTTAGAATTTTTTGCCAGAGCTCCACTTTCGCAAAGTTTATTTCAAGTTCGTAATCTCAACTTTGACACGGCGGGAAAAGCAAAAAAAAATGGTGAATTTTTTTTAAACACCCTAATATATGTAATAATAACAGTTTAAATTAGAATGCAAATTGAAATGTTATAAGTTTACAATTAACAGTGCTTTTTTAACTACAACATTTACGAAAATAGTAGAGTCTATGTTTGCGCTATTATTCTTGAAAACCCAAGTTGAATGAATCAAAAAACTGCTATAACTTTGAAAATATTGAATTTAAAAAAGATATATTTATAAACCCATACATTTACTATATATCGAATGGTAATATTTTTGAAAAATATGAGAAATCCGAATTTCAGTTCAGTTGAAATTCTATTTTGCTTGTAATATCAATACTTGCTGAATAATTCATTATTAAAACAAGTGAATATATTTTTAAAAATCAAATTTATACTCCTCTAAACTCAAAATTCAACTTTCCACCGTCAAGTTAAAAAGTGGGAGCGCCCCTTCTAAATTACCCGTTCTCCTATTCGCTCTTTCTAAACTACACCATCTAGTATTGGCTCTTTCTAAACTACCCCTTCTTCTATTCGCTCCTTCTAAATTACCCCTTCTCCTATTCGCTCCTTCTAAACTACCCCTTCTCCTATTCGCTCCTTCTAAACTACCCCTTCTCGTATTCGCTCCTTCTAAACTACCCCTTCTCCAATTGGCTCCTTCTAAAACATCCCTTCCCTCAGACACATCCTTCTGTTATAAAGGTTGCAACTTATAAAAGATCAGTTAGGATGTGTCTTTTGGTTCAAGTGGTCGCGGAAGAAGAACAATCAAGATCGTGAATAAGAAAAACGTGCACCGCTGCAGGAAACGTGAGGAATGTTAAAATCCTGTTATAAAAGTAAGTGTCAAATACCTAAATTTATATATATTGCTATACATTTTTTAAAAGGTGGTAACACAGATTGCCTCGTCGGTGCTGCTAACGCCGTTTAAATAATTTTAATATATTTTAAAAAATAGAAACCGGTTTATCAATATTTTTTCTGGTTTTCTCGACACTTTGCACACAGTTTAGTTACGTTATTAGGAACGTTTAGCAAAAATTAAAAAAAGAAAACGGTTTTGTTAAAAATCACTATGGCCTCTCCTTATGAAATTAAAATTATTGGAATTGAAATTGAAATTAAAATTGAAATTGAAATTGAAATTGAAATTGAAATTGAAATTATTGAAATTGAAATTATTGAAATTGAAATTATTGAAATTGAAATTATTGAAATTGAAATTATTGAAATTGTAATTGTAATTGTAATTGAAATTGAAATTGAAATTGAAATTGTAATTGAAATTGAAATTGAAATTGAAATTGAAATTGTAATTGTAATTGTAATTGAAATTGCAATTCAAAGTGTAATTGAAATTGTAATTGAAATTGAAATTGAAATTGTAATTGTAATTGTAATTGAAATTGAAATTGTAATTGTAATTGAAATTGAAATTGTAATTGAAATTGTAATTGAAATTGTAATTGAAATTGAAATTGTAATTGAAATTGTAATTGAAATTGTAATTGAAATTGTAATTTGAAATTGAAATTGTAATTGAAATTGTAATTGTAATTGAAATTGAAAGCTTTTCTCTAAGATAGAATTGATACAATCCTTGATTTTTTTTTCAGATATTACCTGGGAAACGTCAAGTCTCAATCACGGTCATTTGGTCGATTGAAGCGTCTCCGGAGAGCGTTTTCGGAATTGCCACATATCATATCGTCACATCATAACCAGAAGGATGTTTTTAAAAGTCTTTGAAAAGATGTTTGTGTCAAGAGTAAAGCAGCGAGCCAAATCTCATCCTGACTCCGACGCTTCACACGCAGAACCAGACTCAACTATAACAAATGGTGAAAAAGAACTCAGCGAAAAACATTCAAACAAAGACGCCAGTAAAAATCCTCTGTTTGGCAAACATTCACTTCACACTGCTATTGAAAACAATAGAACGGATATCGTCGATTTACTTCTAAATCGTGGTGTCGATATTAACACCAGAAACAATGAAGATATGACGCCGCTTCACATAGCTTCCATTAAAGGACAATTGCCTATCGTTCAAAAACTTTTGAACAATGGAGCTTGTGTGAAATCCGTAATATCCGAAACAAAGAGTCATCCAGGCTACACGTCACTTCATTGTGCCGTGCAGTCAGGTAGTCGAAAAATCACAGATTTACTGTTGAAAAACAACGCTTGTGTAAATGCAAGAACAAAGAATGGACGAACGCCATTGGATATTGCAATTTCATTAGCAATCGAATCTGAAACATCGATACAACCGATTGTCAAAAATTACGTGAGTGTCGTTAAAATTTTATTAAAACACGGTGCTAAAATTGACGCTTACGGTCGATTTGCCAAAAGATCATTTCACGTGAAGACAAGTTCCATTTGCCAATCAACAATTGTTGCACAATTATTTGTGTCCTGTTTGAGTGACTATAATGTAACTTCAAGAAATGTTCTTCTTGACGCCATTGATGCTTCTAAAATGGAATACAATGACACTATTACTCATGTAATGAAAAGCTGTACAAGCATATTTCTTGACATGATCTCTCAACGTTCAAACAGCCTTGACGTATTTCTTGAACACTTTTTGCACGCTGCTGTTGAAATTGGATGTCTCAGTGTAATCGAAGACTTCATAAATTTTGGTATTCTCGTAAATGAGTTGGGACTTCATGAATTGAGCGAAAAAGATTTCACACTTTTGCACACTGCGGCGAAGAACAAACGTCATGAAATAGCGAAATTATTGATTAAACACGGTGCCAATGTAAATGCAAAAGACAAAGATCGCAAGACACCAATAATCTTTGCTATTGAAAACGGCGATAGAACAATGACGAAATTGCTATTGAACAAAGGTGCTTGCATCAAAAACAATCCTTATCTTCTCAACAATGCTGAAAAGGTCAGCGCGAAAATTTTTGAAATTCTTTTGCGTCACGACAACGACATCAATGCTAAAGATGAAAATGGCAATACAGCTTTGCATTTATTGACTCTTGAGAAAGACGAACATTACATTGAAAAAAATTGTGAATGTCTACAAATGATCAAAGCAAAGGTTGCCAAAAGGCTTTTGAGCAAAGGAGCTTTTGTTAATTCACCAAATAACGATGGTTTGATGCCACTTCATGTGGCCGCCAAAAATGGTTACGCCAGTGTCGTCGAAATTCTCTTGCAAACCAATGCAAACGTGGATACCGAAAACACTCGTTTTCCTTGTTCGTTCAGGCCAAATTGTTCGACTGGAAGGAAAATAAACAACAACAAAGTTAGTATCAATGTTAAGAACAAAGAAGGAAAAACGCCATTACATTTGGCAAGTGAACAAGATCATGAAACAGTTGTGAAAACTTTGTTGGATTATGGAGCTGACATTGATTACAAGGATCATCATGGAAAAATGGCTATTGATCTTGCTTTTGCTGGTGGATGCAAAAAAAGCTTTATTGCACTTTTGAAATATGGATCACACTTTGATAGCGCCAATTCCAATGACGTTTTACCACAGAGATGGAAATTAATGGACGATCGTGTGTCGCTTTATCAACGTTTTATAACTAACAATGCATACTGCGATTATGTCATCAAGCAACACACCATTCAAATGGAAACTGCAAGGCATCTGTTCAGAAGAGAACAAATAAACGTCAATGACGATAGTGACACGACGATGGAAGTTTTTCGGGATCACTGCAAAAAGGAAATTGAAGAAATGGAAAATACGAAGATTTGTGGAAGTGTTTCGTTTCGTGATATTGTTACGGGAGACGTAAATCGATTGGCAATGTATGCCAGAAACAAAAGTATTGTACAAGCACTAGAGTCAAAAGATTACAAGAAAAAGTTTCCGATTTATTCTAATTTGATTGAATGCCAGCTTGGAAGAGGATTGAGAAGAAAATGTTTGGTGAATCGCAGCTTGAATTGTTTTAATTCGGAGATTGAGTATTCGTTGCCACTTGATGTTTTGATTACCGATATTTTTGGATTTTTGAAAAATGACGATTTGGAGAATTTGATTGAAGCTTGTGAGGGTTGAATTTAAAATTTCAAGAAAAAGAAGAAATAATCAACTTTTTTTTCGTAGAGAAAGTCTATGCGATCAACATTATATGCTGTGTAAAAGATGGAATATTAAGGTGGTTCTAAAATAAGCACTATTGAACATTTCTATGGGCGTATTTACCATTTCAAACTGCGACGCGCTTTCTTCGGGTGAAGATGTAAAATACTATCACTGAAACATATAAGCATACGTAGAACTTAGATATAATATGAAATACTAAGGTCGTACATGAAAAAAAATCACTTGAGAAAATAATAATTTCCCTGGTGAAAATATTTCTCTGAAAAATTCTGAAAATTTCTCTGAAAATGTCTGAAAAATTTCTCTGAAAATGTCTGAAAAATTTCTCTGAAAATGTCTGAAAAATTTCTCTAAAAATTGTTGAAAAGTTGTTTGCTGAAAAAAAAATCATTTGAGACTTCCCTGGTGAAAATATTTCTTTGAAAATTTCTCTGAAAAATTCTGAAAATTTCTTTGAAAAATTCTGAAATGTTTCTCTGAAAATTTCTGAAAAATATTTCTGAAAAATTCCTCTGAAACTAAATATTTCTAAATGTTCTGAAAACCTCTGATTTCCGTTCCAAATTCTCTAAAAACTATTAACTTCGTTGATATTTTATGTCGGTTTCTCTTTTATATTTACAAACCATTTTCTGAAAAAAAAAACTATATTAAGTCTTTCTTTTAATTCGTACGAGTTAGAGAAGAACTAGATCATAGAAAAAGCTCAGAAGTTCTGTGAAATTCTACAAGCACTCATTATCCGAGAGAAGCAGAGTTTTTCAGAAAATAATTGATATATTCTTTGAGAAAATCTACTCCGATTTTTTCTGAACATAATTTATCCGAAAAAAATCAGAGTTTTCTATAATTTTTAAGAAAACACTCTGAATTTCTTTGATAAATTGTAACTGCTGGATTTTCTGCGGAAAAAATTGCAGAAATTTTCAGCAAATATCACAGAAACTTGGAAAGAAATGTAGGAAAATCCCTGAAAGTCACTGAAACGGTCCGGTTGGAGTTTTTCAGACAATTTCTCAGAGAAATATTTTCACCAGGATTGTTGTCAATTATTCATCAAATTCTAGCCCATTGTTAGTTATAGCTTTTGGCATTATTATAATAAAATAAACATGGACTAATTATATTTCAAGATAAATATATCGTTCCGGCGTTTAATTACCGAAAAAAATTATATTTCGATTTTCAACGCTCTTGAGGTTTAAAGTTTATTTTTATTCTGTATTTCTTAACCGAATTTTATACTTTTGCTTAAAATTTATAGAAAAAAGCTGAAGCCCATAGAACAGAAGCTTAAAATGGAAGCTTAAGAAAATTCGACTGATCAAGTAATAAATAAAAATTCAAAGTTTTCACTGCAATCTCATTGCTTCAACATATTTTAATGAAAATTGTAGTCAATGAAAGAGAACTTATAGTTGTGATTATTTTCTGATGAACTATTCAAGTCATTCTTAAAGTTACATCACTTTGTAAATATTCTAGAAGAAATTTTTTATTTAATTGATCAAAGTTTACCGAAATTACAAGTCCAAATCGAAATATATTTCATTTATGAAAATCGTTTTTTTTAGTCATGTCACGTCTGAATATTTTTTTAAATCCATTTTCTGGAGATTTTAGACTAATTTACGTATCCTGATATTAAAATCTCGTAATTTGTTTCGGCATTTTTTTTTAACAAAGCTTTCTCTCCATGCAAATAATATTAAATTATAAAAAAAATGTCGAAATGAAGAATGAAAAGTTGTGAAATGTATTTGGATGAATAAAGTGGCGTCACCTCCGATTCTGCTGATCCTGTCGGCCGTGATTTGCACTTGGATATTAATAAGCGCTGGATGTTTTTATGTATTGAAATGTAGAATATTTGTTCCAAGTTTAATCCGGACGTTCTGAATTTATTTCACATGAAATTTAATTAAATAAGATATTCTTCATGAATAATAATTGTATTAATAATTATAAGTTTCTTCTTTGTATATCTTCACCAAATTATTTTCTCTTGAAATAAATGTGATATTTACAATCTGATCCTGAGAAGTTTTATTTTTTTCCTGTTTATTATATTATGTATTTTTTAATTTGTAAATTTTACTATGAATCTAAAATGAAATATCCCAAGAAACAAAATAATTATTAAATTTTTATTTTTAATATTTTACCATATGTAAAATATTATTTTTTTGTTTTAAAAGGAGTAGACAAAAAATGCTTGCTATCGTTTCTTTTAACATCCGATAGAGGCAGCACGGTCGAATTTAGTTATAAAAACCCTTCGAGCGTCCATCGACATAAACAGTCTTGGAAGAAACGGGACCGAGGTCATATCGAAGCTATAACGCAGTGCAGAAAGAGTGCCACACAGGAGAAGACAACTTTTCACCGAGCTTAAAAAAAAAAGAACACAAGTGAGTCTCATAAAAATATTAATTTTTAGAAGAATATTAAAAATTCGAGTTTCAGGCATCACAAGCTTTATTTAACGTTTTCCTTATATAATCTTGTATTTATTTAAAAATTAAAAAAAAACTACGATTTAAAAAATGCTTAAATTTGAAAAGCAAACATTTGACTAATTTTCGAATTATTAATTATAATATTGTGATATACAGATTCCTTTTTCTGTTTGTAAAAAATAACTGGTAGTGCGTGAAAGTGAAAGTCTGAACAAGTTTTACTGAACTCCGTATAGTTTAATCGTGAGTGGGAAATCTCCTTGAGTCGTTATTTCACAAAATACGAACGCAAAACTAAAAATATTGCATTTCTAAAAAAAAAAAGAAAAAAAAAAGTTCACAATTTTTCCATACATAAAAACAACCAAAAGAAGTTTTACAAATACAGTCTTAATCTAAATTTAGTTTCAACAGCTCCAACAATTAGAAAACAAAAATCCAAAGTGTTGACATTTTCTAAAAATCAAATATTTTCCATGTTTGCGGGTTTCCCCTATTGTAAGAAATTGTAAAAATAATAGCTTTGCTCGTGACAATTGAAAGTGAACCAGACAATTCATTATTCTGCAGACACTGATACCTGGAAGAGGACCCAGGATTTTGCCATCGTCACGCTCGGTCAACGGTACCCGATTCCACTTTGGGGCTTTTCGGGACCGATTTGGGACTTCCCGCTGGGTCCGCTAATCACCGCCGCAGTTTTCCGTTCGGTAGACAACAATAGAACACACCCAAAATGTTGTAATCTCTAAAAGTTTTATTACTGACCAGTAAACACTAATTACAGTCATGACGGATCGAGCAAAGCGAAAACTTTTAATAGCTAAAATTCGCGAAGGGAATTTAGAAAGATTAGAAACTTTATTGCAACATTTTTGCCTTTTTAATTCTCTACCAGAGTCGGAGGTTTTTATTTTGCTATCCGAAGCAATTCAAAAGAAACGTGTAGAAATTGCCAAATTCATAGTACAAAAAATCCTCACATTCGACAACAAGCAACAACTGTGCGTAATGTTTCCTTCGACTGTTGTTGAACGTGGTGATTCCAAATCGTTTTTCACCGAAATTCCAACGATGGAAACAGATTTCAATCTTCTAGAGTCAATCGTCCTGAACGGTGACTTGAAACTTCTTGAAATGCTTTTGGACAAAGGCATCAATGTGAATCCCTCTTGTGGGAATCATCCACTTCATATTGCAACTGAAAACAACAAAGCAACATTTGTCAAATTGCTTTTAAATCGAGGAGCAAATGTTAATGTCAGAAACGATGAAAATATGACGCCACTTCATGTCGCTACTATAAAAGGACATTTCATCATTGCTGAGAAGCTTTTGAACAAAGGAGCCAACGTAAATTCCTCAATTTATGATACTAAATGTAATTCAGACGAAAAATTCCATTCAATTGGTGAAGGCATCAATAGAAAGATTAACGAGACATTTTTCAAAGCAGCTAAAACAATTGCAGATGAAGTGCTTGAAGTTTCCAAGGAAGACAAAGTGAAATTTGTTTATGGAAAAGCTAAGAAAAACTTCGATGGAACATCAATCTTCTTTGCTATCAAAAATCTTGACGTGAAAATGACAAAATTATTGCTCAGCAGAGGAGCTAATGCCAAAAGAAATCCAAATCTGTTTGGCGCTGCAATTGATTCCGGAAATTTGGACATTATTGAGAGTTTTTTGAAGCAGAACGTTGATATCAATGCCAAAGACGAATTTGGAGAAACTGCGTTGCATCGCGCAGTCCTTGTTCCTCATTCTGAAGACACAAAAGCCGAAATTGCTAAATTGCTCATCAGAAAAGGTGCTGGCGTTCAGTCTAGGAATCAAAGCGGACAAACGCCACTTCATTTAGCTGCTCAGAAAGGCTACGCGAAAATGGTCGAAGCTCTCTTAACTTTTGATCCAAACGAAGAATCACCTGGAACTTCTGAAAACAATTTACATGAATTTTCAATCTCACAAACAAGTGTCTTGAGTTTGAAGAACAAAGCGGCCCAATTGTGCGCTAAGAACGCAATTGGAGAAACGGCGCTTCATTTAGCAAGCTCAAGGAATCATCAAGCGGTTATCGAGATTCTGTTGAAGCTCGGAATCAACATCAACTCTAAGACGAATTTTGGCAAAACAGCTCTTGATGTGGCTTTTGAAAACGGATGCAGACAAGCTTTTGTAAGTCTGCTGAATTATGGATCTGACATAAATGTCGCTTTTGCTCCTAATATCCCAAAACGAAATAGTACAAGCTTTTGCGTCATCAAATGTGATCGCGGTGAATTCATAACTTCGAATAGCTTTTGCGTTGAAAGCATCAGAAAGCACATTGTTAGATTGAAAACTGCTGGGAGATTTGTCAGCGAAGGAAATTTAAGATGTTTGGACGACATGGATGAGACATTAAGCTCGTATTTTCGTGAATGTCAGGAGGAAATTGAAAAAATGAAAAATGTAAAAATCAGAAACGTTTCTCTCTATAACGTTCTACAGAAAAGCCTCAATCAACTGGCAATTTATGCGAAAAACAAACGCATTGATCAGTCTCTAGGATCGAAGGACTTTGAGGAAAAATTTCCTGTCTACTCCAATATGATTCGTTATAATTTTAAGAGAGGTGAAGTGCGTGATACTTTGTTGAACATCAGCACTAATTTATTTAGTTTCACGATCGAATATGCGCTGCCAGTGGAAATTGTCATTACGGGTATTTTTAGATATCTAGAAAATGAGGATCTGGAGAATTTGATAGAAGCTTGTCGTTTACAAGAATCTCAAATACCGATTTTTGTATTTTAATTATTTATACAACAAAAAATCATTTTGCAAATTTTAGTAAATTGTGTTATTGAAATAAAATTTGTTGATTTTTTTCACTTTAAGAAACTCGTTTATTATTTTTCAAACTTAGAAAAATAAACATAAGAAGAATTTATAATTCGAGTAGCAAAGAAGTATTTTTATGATAATAATGCACGTCGTTGAATCGACAAACAAATTGTATTTTTGTCTGAGTATATTTTTGTTAAACATACAATTGTTTAACTTCATGCTGAGAAAATATCAAACGTGATTTTGATCTATTAAGACACTATACGAATTTTTTATTTTTGTACCTTTGACAAAAAATTTAGTAATAAAATGTTTTTTCGCCCAATTCCTTGTCTAGTTTTTTTTTATCCTTGTAATAGAAAAAATGATCGTCTTAAAAATTAATAGAATATTGAAGGAAACGTCGACTGTGTTTTGTAATTTTTTTTTTTTATAAAAACGGTTTATTTAACGAAGTGTCTTTGAATATTCGATAAATTTTTTTTTTTTTTTTTTTTTTTCATTTTTTAGATATTTATATGAATCATAAACAATAGTGTTCAATGGTTAATAATTATTTTATTGCAAGTTAATCTTTTAATATGATATTAATTATAACTTAATAAATTTGTACGTTAATGACCTTGAAATTTATAGTCCCCAGACTTTTTTCCCCAAGTCAATAGTTAAGGCGCTACAGCTTGGTGAAAAAAAAAAAATTCTAAAAAAAATATTTCGAAAAATCTGTTGTTAGGTAATCGAAAAAGAAACAAAACAGTTTTATAATATGTTGTTTTTCAAGCAATATCTAAGATGTAACTGCGTGTCAAACCGAAAAATTGACTCTACTTTTTCGAAAAACAGTCTAAATTTTTTTTTGAAAAAATCTGTTGAAAGATAAATGAAAAAGGAAATGAAAAGTCCTTAGACTTTTTTTTCTCAAGTTAATAGTTTAGGCGCTACACCTTGCTAAAGTAAATTTTTTGCAAATGCAGAAAATTTCAAGGTCACACCCCCTAAACACCTTTTTAAAGTGATTTTTTTGAAACCCCCATTTTTCGGCCGATTGTCGGAACCGAAACTTCGAGAAAAAGTTCCGGAAACGACCACTTTTTGTCGAAAAAATTGAGATATCGAATTTTTTCCTTCGCCATTCGTTCCAAGTGGCATATTTCCGCACTGACAGTACCCCCTAAACACCTTTCTAGAGTGATTTTTTCGAGGCCTCCATTCGGTTCGAAACGCGAACTTAACAATAAAGTTAAAAATGCGTTTTTAAGGGTCTTCTACAATTTTTTTTTTGGATTTTCAAAATTTCAGACTAGTTTTAATTTATTTATTTCAATGTAAAATATTCTTTTAATTAGATTTTTCTAGTTATAATTTAATTATAAATTTGTACGTAAATGCAATTTTTAAATATGTTTTTCTATATAACCCGATTAATTTTTATGATCCTATAAAATAATCGAGTTTAAAGAAAACTCATTTTTAATAATTTTACAGTGATTACAAAAATCTCACATTTCTTTAAATAAAAATATAATATATAATATATTTATTTCAATGTAATATATTTTTTTAATTAGATTTTTCTAGTTATAATTTAATTATGAATTTGTACGTAAATGCAATTTCTAAATAATTTTTTCCTATATAACCCGATTAATGTTTGATGTGCCTAAAATAATCGAGTTTAAAAAAAAAATTATAATTATTTTAAAGGCGATAGAAGAACGTTGTAACCTTATAAGTTACAAGTTTCCTCATAGAGGAAGCTTTGTCTCGGTGAAATTTTTTTTTCGAGATTTTCATGTCAGCATACTCACAGAATGGTCGAAAACGTCGAGAAAAGTGGTTTAGAAAAAATGTCCGTATGTACGTGACATGTGGTATGGAATTTGGTTAAAATAGATGAAATACTTAGCATTTTATAGAAATTTGCATTTTCGTAATTCATTTTAACATGCTATAACTCGAGAACGGATTAAACAGCTGATCCAAAATTTTGCATAAATCTTAAAAAGGGTGTTTCAATATTTAATACTGAATTTGGGCAAAATCGATAAACCAGTAAAGATTTTACAGAAATTTGCATTTTCGTAATTTTTTTCAAAACAATTACAAAGTCGAACCTTGCACATACGAACCTATTGCTTCATCATTTTTTTTTGATCCGCCATCCACAAAGCTTCCTGTACGAGGAAGCCAAAACTAAACAATGTACTTTATTTTCACAAACTCTCCTCTGTAGTTTGTGACAAGCCCGAAAAATGAGGAGGCAACGTGCAAAAGTTTCGACTTCGCAACCTTTTTAAATATTATTATATTATTAAGTTGCATTAAAACGTCTATTAATTAATTCGAAGCTTCTTTATTTAGACTGTATTGCATTTTATGGCTTTCCACACATTTTCGTCTAAATTTAGTTGTCATTGAGCGCCCTCTGCTGGATTACATCGCCAGTAGAGGGCGCTATATGCGACTATAAGTTATAAAAGCTTTGTAAGGATCCTTTGTAATGAGTCGAGTATAGTCTTGTAGGAAGAATCTTCGGTGTCACATCGGGAAGAACAAAAAGACTCGGAAATAAAGCCGAAGCAAGAAAGAAACTATCATCACATGACTTAAAGATTAAGTGAGTATAATATCAGTGACTGTTAGAATTTTTTAACTCTGTGTGTGGTTTTGTTGAGATTATAATACCGCGTTAAATGATCTGGTAATTTGGTCCCTTTGAGCCTACTTCCTTCTGAAGCCCGAATTATCGGTAAATGGTTCGTTTTCTCTAGCTGTAGTTTCGCTAAAAGTGAACAATATTTTGATAGACAATTTTGTTTTCAAGAGACTGTAAGTGTAATGTTTACATTTAGCGAAATACTCACCAGAATCGTTGCTGTGAGACACTAGCGCCGATTTTTTTTTTTTTTTTTTTGCATTCTCCCTCAACCAATACAAAGATGCCTGTATCATAATGGCAGTTTATTATTTTCTGACGAAGAGCAAAAAGTGCTACGTATCCGTTAAAATGACTCAGAATTTTTTTTACAGTCAAATAAAGGGGATATATTTATAAATATTCCGTCTAGAAATTATTTTTAAAAAACACCGGTAACATGAAG
This sequence comes from Perithous albicinctus, assembly GCA_964016905.1. Taxonomy (NCBI): domain Eukaryota; kingdom Metazoa; phylum Arthropoda; class Insecta; order Hymenoptera; family Ichneumonidae; genus Perithous; species Perithous albicinctus. Next base: position 11,129,344 of record OZ024697.1, read on the forward strand.
CAGTATTTTTCTTGTGTTGGTATCAAATTACTTTTGAATTTTTTACCGGCTTTTTTACATTTCGAATTCTCATTTATCCATTCGTAAGCTTTGTAATGGCGAACATTTTCTTTTTTTTTTTTTTTTAATCAGATAAGCATCAGAAATGTGTACAAAAAAATTTCATGCAGAAATTATAAACAAAGAAAACATGGAGAACAAAGCAGAAATTTTTTTTTCTTAGAATCAAAAATTACTTTTAAACTTTGAAGCACCATTTTTTGTATTAAGAATTTTTATTTCTCATTCTTTTAAGCATCAATTGTCTCATTCTTAAGTTTTATTACAGTGAAACTTTTTTTTAATCGAATCTTCAATGCTGATATATTAAAAATGTGCCAAAACGTCCGGAAGTTAAGTTTGGGAAAATAAATGTCAGTACATTTAGTGTTATTTTAATGGAAATTTATGCAGCAACTCAGATATTCTTACATTTTGAATTCTTAAAAACGAAAAAAAACGTCTGTAAATGTTTAAAAAGTCTAATTTTTATAAATTTTGAGATACTTCTTTAAAAATTAAACAATATTAAAAAACAATTGATATCGAAGTTTCAATTAAAATTTATTTAAAAATTTCAAATTTCATGAGGTTACATTTTTGGAAAAATAATCGAAACTACTTTAACGACAATTTTAGTTGAAAAATAAAAGTTTTTGAAAATTACGGGATCAAAATTATTTTTTCAGAAATTCACAATATTATGACATCTAAATCTTTTCATAAATTTGGCTCGAATTCAAGATTAATCGTTCTTAAACATTTTAATTGAAAATAATTATTTAACTCTTTTTTTTTTGTTTTGCTTTTAATTGTTAACAATTATTTAGATGAAAACATTTCAGCCGCTGGACACATTTTTACAGAAATAACAGTAAACAAGTCCATAAGAACTTTGATTTGTCTTTGATTTAAATAAAACTTTAAAATAATAACACGAAAAAATTAATTCAAGAAAAACACTTGCTTTAAATCTAACAGTATTTTTTTTTTTTTTTTCAGGTTTTCGAAGATATTCTGGATTCAAAAAGTCGTCCATAATTGTGCCAACTGCTTATTTACTTTACAAAAATGACCAAATAATACACAAATTATGTTCCAATTGATGAAGTTGCAAATATTAATGCAAATGTTCAGCTCAGATGATAGTTAATCAAATTTCAAAAGTCTAAAAGAGACACAAAAATATCAGGAGCAATGTAAAACGTCCACAACGTAATCCGTAATTTCTGAAAACTTTCGGCTCAACGATCGCGCAGAATTTGTCAAAATGCTTCGAAACAAGGTCGTCAATATGAGCAAAAATCCTCTTCACGACGCCATTGAAGACAATAGAATGGAAGCTGTCGAAATGCTTCTGAATCGGCTAGCCGATATTAATGCTAGAAACAATGAAGACATGACGCCGCTTCACGTAGCTGCAATAAAAGGACAAACGATTATTGCTGAGAAACTTTTGAACAATGGTGCCTGCGTGAATTCCACGATTTCCATGACAAAAGGTCAATCAGGCTTCACGCCACTTCATTGTGCCGTTGAAGCAGGTAATCGTGAAATCACCGAATTACTATTGAAGAACAATGCTTTTGTCGATGCCAGAACAAAGAATGGTAAGACGCCTCTCGAAATAGCAGTTTACAACGGAAACGCAACAATTGCGGATCAACTTTTAAATCACGGAGCAAGCGTTAAAACAGTTTGCACTTCATTATCTGAAGATTCTATTCCACTTCATTTAGCTATTGCAAAGGGAAACTTGGAACTCGTAAAAGTGTTATTAAAACACGGAGCTTACGTAAGCCCTGAAAACAAAAATTCCAAAAGCACATTAAAATTTGCACTTGATGCAAATCAATCGACAATCGTAGCCTACATCTTTGTTTCTCGTCTCTGTGCTCGAAACAAGAAAAACCGATCTTTTCTTCTTGACGCTATTGACAGAAAAACAGAATACAATGACATTGTTGCCGATCTCATGAAAAGCAATCCGGGCATTTTTTCTCACGTTGATTCACAACATTCTCGCTACATTGACGCCTCGATACATCTTTTTTTGCACGCTGCTATTGAGAAGGGTTTCTCCGGTGTTGTTGAAGATTTCCTCAAGTGTGGAGTTGAGCTTTGTATGTTGAACAGACGTGCTGAAGATTACACTCTTTTGCATGCCGCAGTTGAGAATAAAAGGCACAAAATAGCCGAACTTTTGATTGGCTATGGTGCAAATATTGATGCCGAATACAAAAATCATGAAACACCACTTTCTTATGCATTTCGTAATGCAGATGCAGAAATGACGAGATTATTGTTGATTAAAGGAGCGAAGCAAAGCCCCGAAGTTTTTAATGCCGCTGTTAAAACAGGATCCAAGGAAATTGTTGAAGTATTCTTGAACATTTGTTCGAAAATCAATGTCAATGCTAAAGATAATTCTGGTGACACAGCTTTGCATTGCGTGGCACTTTTTAACGGTTCTGACGAGAATAAATCTGAAATCGCGAGACTACTTCTTAACAGAGGCGCAAATCCAAATATTCGAAACAAAAACGGTCTTACGACACTTCACGTAGCTGTTGAAGAAGGCTACGCAAAATTGGTTGAAGTTCTTTTGGAAAATAACGAAAATATTCATTTATTGAGTCACCTATCATCTTCAGAAGACATCGATATTAAAATTCAAACAATTTTGAAGAGAACTGCTCAAATAAATGCAAAAAGTCCTTGCGGAATGACTGCGCTACACATAGCAAGCAAAGAAAACAATGGAGAAATTGTGGACATTTTGTTGAAGCATGGAGCTGATGTTGATGTTAAAACGCAATTTTTTAAGACAGCCATTGACTTGGCTATTGAAAATAGTAGCAGAAACACTTTTGAGAGTCTTATCAAATGTGGCTCTGATATAAGTAGCACATGTTTGATGAATGTTATTCCACCAGCAAGTTCAAATCCTCATAGAAATTATGAACGTGCGATTATTATGAATTTTTACATTTGTATGAAAGTAATGCATTTGATTAGAATGGAAGCTGCGAATCGTTACGTTAGCGAAGAGAAATTGCCATGTGCTCCTAACAACAATAATCGAAGAGAATTGTTAGCCTATCAAAAGACTTGCATAACAGAAATTGAAAAGACGAAAATTGAAAAAATCAATAACACTGTGTGTTTCCATGACGTTTTAACGAAATCGATTCATCAAGTTGCGAGATATTCGAGAAATAAAGAAATAGCCCAGCTTTTGGTATCCAAGGATCTTTCTACAATATTCCCGATATATTGTCATATGATAAAATACCACTTTCGAAGAGGACAACAGAGAGGAAGTCTGATGTACGTAGGATTGGATTCTTTTAATTCTATGACAGCATTTTCACTGCCAATGGACGTTTTGATTACGACAATCTTTGGATATTTAACTAACGAAGATTTGGAAAATCTCATTGAAGCTAAATACGGCACTGGCATGTATCGATAATACGATATCATAATATTTGACAAAACAAATTGCAAACATTTATTTTTCAATATAAAAATAGTTTTCTTATCTACTATGAGAAGTAATGATAAATTTTGTGTTGTCAATAAATGTATACATGAAGAATTCCACGTCAAATTATTTGTAACCTGAGACCTCGAAAAAAAAAAACTTCGTGAAAAACTTTTTTCCACATTTTCATGTCAGGACACTTAGAATGGTCGTAAATGTCGAGAAAATGGGTCTCAGAAAAAAATGTAACTTTTCATTTGTCTTGTTGAAATTTGGCGCGCAAGCGGACTATCGTATGATAACAAAATGCACTAACATTAGACCATAATCGCTGCTCTAAACTTTGCGAGAATCGATAACAATGGATATAATTTTATTGCAATTACATTTTTGTAGAGACGTTTTCTGTGATTGTGGGAGTTACCGAGAAACGTTAAATTTGAAACAAATACAATTTCCGAAATGGATTTAAAAATAAGTGAAGAAATCATAGAATGTACTCCCAATAAACAATACTAAAATTTGTCTAATTATGAGTAAAATTAGTGAGGGGCAGAAAAGAAATAGTTCAGTTGACAGAAAATGCCTCATATATGCTTATAAATACTAATTAAAATTTTTTGATAAAACGGTGGGCTTTTCACCTATTTCGGAATCAGAGTAGAGAATATCGTGAATTTCAGGGAAAAAAGGCTTTAACTCATTTTAATTTTATTTATTATTATTTTTATTATTGTATTTATTTAATTAATTACTTTAATTAAAATATTGATGTTTGTACAAAACGTAGCCAACTTTCTTACCTCGCGGGTATGAAATTAATTTAAAGGCTTACGATTACGAAATTGGGCTGTCGGCTACTGCTGGCCATGTAATGTGGATGAAGTACTATTCCATTCTTTCTTTCTTTATTAAATTTCTAAAATAAATTTTTCTAACGTTATAATATGACACTTGATACTGTGTTTTTCATGTGCAATTAAATTATATTTTTCTTTTTTAATTTTTTCCCCCTAATTACTGTAACATTTTTAATTACTTATTATTTTGTGTGTGTTTCAGTTGTGACTGTCTGTGATGTGTATTCTTAGATTTAATTATGGTCATCGGGTTCTGATGTGGTCCGTGTGTCTTTTCTTGTAGTTACCTATATTTTCAATTTTATCGTTGTTGGGTAAGTTATGAGAAATTTTTTAATTTTTAATTTTTCACAATGTTTTTATGTTATTTATTGTTAACAGAATATTAATTACCTTTTTTTTGGCTAGTTCATTGATTATTAATCTTTTTGTCTTTTGCAAGCCAGAGAGTCCGGCGAGCAAAATTAATTTAAAGGCTTCGTATCTTCGCTCGATTTGCGATACTTTCGACTAATCTTATTACTATATTATAGTAATTTCATATTATACGGCTAAAAAAGTTAAGCAAGTGGTTCAGGGATTAGTAGAAGGATTTAAAAAAAACATGAATTGTGATTTATTATTATTTTATTTAAACAATAAGAAAAACATTCTTCGTAACGAATATATTCACACCCCTGTTTCCACTTAGATTGATTGGAAATGCAGTTCTCGAGCCCTCTCGCTGTCCTCAACTGCAGTAGATAATCGTCGAAGTTTGATTCGTTGTTGGGACGATTTGAAAAGGTAGAATCAACGACGTGAAGATTGATTGCAACGTCGAAGCAACAGATTATATGATGCTTATCTCGATTACGCGCTGTCCAGATCGGAAGTCGGATCGTGTAGGCACTTTTAAACTTCGAGTGAAAATAATAGTAGATTACGATACGAGTGCGATCAAGGTTTTTCTTGACGAGTGTTACAATCACACGAGTTGTATACGAAATGAATAATATTTCAAATCAATATAAATCAAAACCACAAGGGTTTCCACGATATCTCAAAAATACTGATGAGGATTACAACTTATTCTTTTGTTCTACTGTAGATGGAGTTGCTGTGGAGGGAGTTGCTTTTATTCTACATAGCAATTAGCGTTTGAAGGACTGTCGCAAACACCCATCACCGTATCGAAGTGCATCTCGAATGGGCAATCCTTAATTTCGGCAACACCCTTAACGCACAGGCAATATTTGGTGCAATCGCCTTTGTACGGAAGTGTGGCGATAAAATCAGTATTATCAGTTTCGGGACAAGAACCGGCGCAATACAAGAGTTCTGCAGGAAGAGGTGTAGTAGTAGGTGTAGTAGTATCAGGTATAGTAGAAGGTCCAGGGTTGGGCAACTTGCATCCAGCATTACGTGGCCAATCGCAAACTTGTAGTTCCGCGTTAAAGTGGAGTCTATTACCATCGTGATCTGCCAAAGGGCACTCCATCAAATATTTTCTACCAAGACTGCATGTGTAGAACTTGGTGCAATCCTCTTCGTGGGCTAGGTGTACGGTAAAATGAATGGAATCCATTTTTGGACATTCCTTTGGAACTCTGGGTTTCGGTAGCGTGCAGTGAACTTTGTCGGGCCAGTCGCAAACTTGAAGTGCAGAATTGAAGTGGAGTCTATTACCCTTTCCATCCATTATCGGACATTCCATAAGATATTTCCGGCCATTACTGCATCCGTAATATTTCGTACAGTCGTTCTCATGGGCGAGGCTCACGGTAGTGTTTTCTATGTCCGATTTCGGACATTCAATGGGAATGGTGACATCAGCCACAACCAGTAAAGCCAGACACAGCACTAACGCACCGGCTAATGTCAAATCCATCACTGTTGGAATATTAAAAAAAAAAAGTTAAAACTTGTTTCATTTTCTTTAATCGAAAAGCTACATGAAATAATTGAAAACACATAGAATTATTGAATTATTAGAAAAATATGTTACTCACGTATAGCGCGTGCCATTATATCATGCGACGGATACTACAAATTTGCTTAACAGACTAAATCGAGAAAAGTGAGCGTCCCTGAATCGGATGTACTTTTATACATCTTGATGTAGTTAGCTTATCTGTCGATTCGAGTGTTTTATCACGAAAAATCCTTTGCTGATTTTATGTTTTTTTTCTTGTTGGGCTTCGGGATTAAGCGGATTAAAGATTTCGGCTTACCACCTCGATACCGGATTAATAGCACTCACTGTTCACGTGAAATTTATTTTAATCATGAGATGTGCTTTCCACGATTCCATATCTACTATTTCACTAAATACATTTTGCACTTTTATTGGTCCTTATCATTTATAATCTAAACTCATCCATCAAGCCCACTTCCTTTGATAGAAGCTTCTTCACCTTTTTTTATCCTCATTCACGTAACCCTAGGATCTTGTCGTTGTTTTCAGCACCCGTACACCCTGAACATGGGTCGTTCGTGTTGGTCGCTTGTTTCACTTCTTTGCCTATGTTATTCTGTAAGGAAAAATCTTTAAAAATTCGTAGGTCGTCTTTGGACTCTTAACTATACGATAAAATTGTTGCGATCGCTTAATTACATCTGAACATGGAAAAAGAAATGATTTTAACATTTTATTATTTTCCATTTTTCTTCGAAAATCTCTGATATAAAATAATCCAACAATTTCATCGAATTCCCTGACTCATCGCAATATGGAAAGCAAGGCAGCATCGGCGCCGTGTGTTAGTTCAAAATATGAAACTTCTATCTTAAAGATCTCGATCAAAGATAGATCCGACACATATACTATTATCTTCGAACCGATAAAATGTATTATAAATCATGCATACAAATCTTTGCTATCGTCCATAGCCTTTCATGTTCACATCCTGTATGAAAAGATTTATATTCTTTTAAATCCGTCCCACTTAAAAACTTATTTTTTAAACACACGTTTTTTTTTTTTGTAATTTATAAGATTAGACCGAACGGGTTGCTGCGCATCAACAATTTTTAATAAGGGTCACAGCGCTCTTTTACTGAACCTTGAAAACGCGTTGACAAAAATTGTAAAAATTTTGTTTTGAAATTACAAATGTTCTCCCGGTCTCGGTGGCTGACAGCGATTGGCCACCAACTTTTTTAGAACAGGAGGAAATTTAAAAAAAGTTAAACATGTTGAAATGTTTTAAAAGAAAATTATAATTGTAAATAACGACTCTTTGTTTTAAAGAAATAATAAAAAAGATATTTGTTTATTACTTATACAATTAAAGATGTTGATAATGAAACTTAGATAACTATAATAACAACTGAAGTTCTTATCAATAGTTTCAAAGTTATTATAATCTGTGATTTAATAGACAAATATTTTCTAGTTCTTAAATGATAGATAAAATTCATATTTATTGGTTGACTGGAATTACAAACTCCTTTTTTTCTGGACGACTTACAATTGGTATCCTTAATAAAATCAAATTATTATTACATTTAAGGACTTTTTTTATAGAGTTTTTTTTTATAGAGATTACAAATAATTTGACGCGGTATTCTTCGTATCCATATATACATTTATTCACAGTATAAAATTTATCATTACATAACATCGTAGGTACGAAAAATATTTTCATATTAAAAAATAAATGTTTGCAATTTGTTTGTAGGAATTTATAATATCGTATTATCGATACATGCCAGTACCGTGTTTAGCTTCTATGAGATTTTCCAAATCTTCGTTGGTCAAGTATCCAAAGATTTCCGTAATCAAAACGTCCATTGGCAGTGAAAATTCTGGCATAGAATTAAAAGAATCCGAACCCACGTACATTAGACTTTCTCTCTGTTGTCCTCTTCGAAAGTTGTGTTCTATCATAAGACAATATATAGGGAACATTGTAGAAAGATCCTTGGATACAATAGCCTGGGCTACTTCTTTATTTCTCGAATATCTCGCGAGTTGATTAATGCCTTTCGTTAAAACGTCATAGAAGCAAACAGTGTTATTGATTTTTTCAATTTTCATCTTTTGAATTTCTGCTATGCAAGCCCTTCGATAGAGAATCAACCTTGTTGAGCTACTTTCATTATCAGCACCAAGCGATTCCTGAGCGCTAACGTAAAGATTCGCAGCTTTCATTCTAATAAAATGCATTTCTTCGATAAATCTATAAAAATTCATAATTCGTTTATAATTTCTATTATGAGGTGGCATAACATCAATTAAACATCTGCAACTCATGAGAGAAACTGTTTGACTCTCGAAAGTATTTCTGCTACTATTTTCAAAAGCCAGGTGAACGGCTTTCTTAAAAAATTGCTTTTTAACATCAGTATCAGCTCCATGCTTCAACAAGTTTTCCACAATTTCTTCATTGTTTTCTTTGCTTGCTATCTGAAGCGCAGTCATTCCGCAAGGACTTTTTGCATTTATTTTAGCAGTTCTCTTCAAAATTGTTTCACTATTAATAGCGAAGCCTTCTGAAAATGATAGGTGACGCAATGAATGAATATTTTCATTATTTTCCAAAAGAACTTCAACCAATTTTGGGTAGCCTTTTTCAACAGCTACGTGAAGTGTCGTAAGACCGTTTTTGTTGGGAAAATTTGGACTTGCGCCTCTGCTAAGAAGTAGTCTCGCGATTGCAGATTTATTCTCGTCAGAACCGTTGAAAAGTGCCACGCAATGCAACATTCTATCACCAGATTTGTCTTTAGCATTGACATTGATTTTCGGACAAATGTTCAAGAATACTTCAACAATCTCATTGGATCCTGTTTTAACAGCGGCACTGAAAACTTCGGGACTTTGTTTCGCTCCTTTGATCAACAATAATCTCGCCATTTCTGCATCAACATTACGAAATGCATAAGAAAGTGGTGTTTCATTTTTGTATTTGGCATCGATATTTGCACCATAGTCAATCAAAAGTTCGGCTATTTTGTGCATTTTGTTCCCAACTGCGGCATGTAAAAGAGTGTAATCTTCAGCATGTCTGTTCAACACACAAAGCTCAACTCCACATTTGAGGAAATCTTCAACAACACCGGAGAAACCCTTCTCAATAGCAGCGTGCAAAAAAACATGTATCGAGACGTTAACGTAGCTGGAATTTTGTGAATCAACGTGATAAAAAATGCCCGGATTAAATTTTATGAGATCAGCAACAATATCATTGTATTCTGTTTTTGTATCAATAGCGTCAAAAAGAAAAAATCGGTTTTTCTTGTTTTGAGCCCAGAGACGAGAAACAAAGATGTAGGCTACGATTGTCGCTTGATTTTCATCAAGTGCGAATTTTAATGTGCTTTTCGAATTTTTGTTTTCAGGGTTTACGTAAGCTCCGTGTTTTAATAACACTTTTACGAGATCCAAGTTTCCCTTTGCAATAGCTAAATGAAGTGGAATGGAATCTTCAGCTAATGAAGTACAAACTGTTTCAACGCTTGCTCCGTAATTTAGAAGTTGATCCGCAATTGGTGCGTTTCCGTTGTAAACTGCTATTTCGAGAGGTGTCTTTCCAATCTTTGTTCTGGCATCGACAAAAGCATTGTTCTTCAATAGTAATTCGGTAATTTCACGATTACCCGCTTCAACGGCACAATGAAGTGGCGTGAAGCCTGAACGACTTTCTGTCATGGAAATCGTCGCATTCACGCAGGCACATTTATTTAAAAGTTTCTCAACAATAATCGTTTGTCCTTTTATTGAAGCTACGTGAAGCGGCGTCATGTCTTCATTGTTTCTAGCGTTAATATCGACTAGCTGATTAAGAAGCATTTCGACAATTTCCATTCTATTGTTTTCAATAGCGTCGTGAAGAAGATTTTTGCTCAATAAGGGATGTATACTGGCGTCTTCGGTTCGAAGCATTTTGGCAAGTTCTGCGCGATTGTTAGACTGAAGTTTTTTAGAAATTACGGATTCCGTTGGGAACGTTTTACATTGTTCCTGATATTTTTGAGTCTCTTTTAGACTTCTGAAATTTGATTAATTATCATCTGACATGAACATTTGCACTATTATTCGCGACTTAATTAATTAGAACATAATTTGTGTATTATTCGGTAATTTACGTATTCTAAAGTTAATAAATCTTCGGCATGATTAATGACGTCTTCTCGAATCTGGAATATCTTCGAACACCTGAAAAAAATTAAAATAAATACTGTTAGTTTTGAAGGATCTGTTGGTCTTGAATTAAATTTTTCGAGTTATTATTTTTAAATATTATTACGTGTTTATTTTGCAGCAGAGAAATCAAAGTTCCCATGGACTTTTTTACTGTTATTTTTGTAAAATTTTATCCAGTGCCTCAAATGTACAAACAAAGGAATCTTTAAGGACAACTGAAATTCAATTTGAGCTAAATTTATGAAAAGATTCAGGTTTTATATTTTTTATTTTTCAAAAAATCATTTTCATCCCGTAATTTTCGGAAGATTTTATTTATTTAACTGAAATTTTCGGTAAAGTAGTTTCGATTGTATTCCCGAAAATGTAGCCTTTTATGAAATTTGAAATCTTAAAATAAATTTTAGTTTAAACTCGATATCAATCGTTTTTGAATATTACTTAATTTTTAAAGAAGCCTCTCAAAATTTGCAAAAACTAGAACGTTTACGGACCTTCTTTTTCTTTTTTGAGAATTCGAGATGCAATAAAATCTGAGCTGCTGCATGAATTTCCATAAAAATAACACAAAATGTACAATTTTTTGTTTCTAAAAGTAACTTCTGGGTGATTTGGCAAATCTTTAATATATTTAACATTGAAAAACCGAAAAAAAAAGTTTCACTGTAATAAAATTTACGAATGAGAAATAAAACGGCGTTTCAAAATTTAAAAGTAATTTGATTCTAAGAAAAAAATACGGCTTTGTTTTCAGGGTTTTCTCAGTTTATAATTTCTGCATAAAAACTTGTTATATGTCTGTTTATCTGATTGGAAAAATAAAAAATAAAAATTTTCAAAAATTTTTGGAAAAATCGAGAAAAAAATGTTCGCCATTATAAAGTCTACGAATGGAGAAAAATTCGGAATGTAAAACATGCCGGTTAAAAATTCGAAAATAATTTGATACCAGGACAAAAAAAAACTGTTTCGTTTCCGGTGTTTTTTTGCTGTAATTACTATATGGAATATTTATGAATATATTATTCTGTTTATCAGACCGAAAAAAAAATCTGAGTCATTTTATCGCATGTTTACGTACTTTTTGCACTACGTCAGAAAGTAACAAACTGCCATTGTGATACATGCATCTTCGTATTGGCTCAGGGAAAATGTAAAAAAAAAAAATCGGCGCTAGTGTCTCGCGGAAACGAATTTCGTGTGTATTTCGCTGAATGTAAACATTGCATTTACAGTCTTGAAAGCAATTATCTATCAAAATATTGTTCACCTTAGCGAAACTACAGCTAGAGAAAACGAACCATTTACCGATAATGTGGTCTTCAGAAGCAAGTAGGCTCAAAAAGACCAAATTGCCAGATCACTTAATGCGGCATTATAACACCAAGAAGAAAACTGTTACAAAATTCTAACAGTCATTGATATTATACTCACGTAATTTTTAGAACATGCAGTAACAGTTTCTTGCATTAGCTTTCTTCTCGAGTCTTTGTTCTTCCAGATACGACGCCGAAGCTTCTTTCTGCAAGACTGCTTGTGACGAGCGCATGCTCGCCACGTATTCGCCACCTATAGCCCAATATATGAAATGCTGAGCAAAGCGTATATGAGCAACCAGTAACAGTAATATTTGACACAAAGTATCATAATAAGTTAACAAATAATGTTTTATCTATATATTTTAAATACTGTAATTATTTATATTGTTCTGCCTTAGGTTTTTGAATCCTGGTTTCCCTGAGGGCATGGACAAATGCCAGAACAATTGTACTACAACGACAAGAAAGAGGTTCAGGATAAATCACGAGTCTCTCCTCGAACGTACATAAAATATTCAGAGTATATACATAGTATAGAATTTAAGCTTTTCCTTTTGCAGACGTCGCAATAAAGCGTACGTGTAAAATTAGTTGGAGAAAATGTGAGTGTTTGAAAGCGACGTGACTCAATCTTTAAAAAGAGAGGATTAAGACCTTCACTCATATGGCATGCGGATCTCTAAAAAGAAAGTCTTTTACATTCTTCTTCCTTTTTTTTAAATAGGATTCTTTCCAGTTTTGTACTTTGCGAGAACAGTTGAAAGTCCTTTGAGAGCAATATTCAAAGAACCCTGTAGCCGTGTATTTTGGTACTCGAACGGCCACATGCCGATCGTAGCTGGTGGCCAAATGTTTTATTACAGCTCGGTGGCTCGAGACGGACCGCGTGTGCCAAAAGCGTCTTCTCCTGTTTTACGTCGCGGAAGACGCCGGCCATCGAGCCTCTCGAACCGCTCGGCTCTCCAAGATCGGTGGACCCACGACCCCCTGGTCGATCGGGCCACCGCGTGTAGTTATCCTCGCTAACTTCTCTTTTTTTCTATCCCCACTTTCGACTTTAAAGAATCGAGGAAACTGTAACATTTTTGGGGGAGAGAAAATTTCGCCTCTTGAGTGACGGCGTCTAACAGATAGTCTCACGACAACTCTCGAGTTAGGAACATCGTTTTATTTTCGGTACTTTTCCGTCGCGAATAAAAGTATAGTCGAGTCTTGTTTTTTAAAGTTCAATTATTAAATCAGAATATTATTCTTGTTACTAAGTTAAATTTAATCTAGAATAACGAAAGTGTATTATAATTCAAAAGGTGTAAAAAGTTAAGTGTTAATTGAAACAAAATGTTCAACTAATTGCATATTAGGGTTTTATTTAGTAGTTGTAAATTCAGATTTTAATTCTATCAGTGTTTTCCCGGCACTTAGGATGCAATTTCTATTCGCTAGGCTGCCTCGTTGAACGAACGAATCCGGGACCTTTATAACATTACGAGTCGATTGGCTCTTAAATTGCGCGTCTCTTATAGCGATTTCAACTGGTTACACCAGACATTCTCATCTCTGGTTACACTGGTGCACACTTAGTGTACACCAGTGTAGTTTGCGACGGGACCACCATAGTGCAGAGCCTCATATCCACCAACCTCCTACCTTCATATTTTGTAATAGATTTTCGCTTACGAAAAAAAAGCGAGTGTTGAAGTTTTTGAATGGATTTATCGGTTTTAAGCAATCAATATTTTATTACGGGACTATTTGTTGGTTAAAAACTTTGAAATTTGCACAAATAACTCTATATATTAACTACGATAAGGGAAGAAAATAACAAACCCTATCCTCGAAGTTTTCTATGAATTGTCGCTTCTGAAAAGAATGAGTTTGTTTTCTCTAGCTGTAGTTTCGCTAGATTGAACAATATTTTGATAGATAAAAGTATTTAATACTGTAAATGTAATGTTTATATTCAGGGAAATACACGCGAAATTCGTTATCGCGAAGACACTAGCGTCAATTCTTTTTGCATTTCCCCTGAGCCAATAGGAAAATGTCTGTATCATGATGGAATGAAAGAGGCACAATTGCATAAGGAACAATGTGAAACGTCCCCAACGGAATCCGTAATTTCTGGACAACTTCAGTCTAACGATCACGCAGAACTTGCCAAAATGCTTCGAAACAAAGACGTCAATATAAATGCCTTGTTGAGCAAAAATCCTCTTCACAACAACGTTATTGAAAACAATAGAATGGAAACTGTCGAAATCCTTCTAAATCGGCAAGCCGATATTAACGCTAGAAACGATGAAGGCATGACGCCGCTTCACGTAGCCTCAATAAAAGGACAAACGATTACTGTTGAGAAACTTTTGAACAAAGGTGCCTGCGTGAATTCCACGATTTCCATGATAGAAAGCCGTTCAGGTTTCACGCTACTTCACTGTGCCGTTGAAGCGGGTAATCGTGAAATCACCGAATTACTATTGTAGAACAATGCTTTTGTCGATGCCAAAACAAAGTACTGCAGATGCAGAAATGACGAGATTATTGTTGATTGAAGGAGCGAAACAAAGTCCCGAAGTTTTCCATGGCGCTGTTAAAAGAGGATCCAAGGAAATTGTTCAACTATTCTTGAACATTTGTTCGGAAATCCATGTCAATGCTGAAGACAATTCTGGCCACACAGCTTTGCATTGAGTGGTACTCTCTACAACTTCTGACGAGAATAAACCTGAAATCGCGAGACTACTTCTTAGCAAAGGCGCAAGTCCAAATATTCGCAATGAAAACGGCTTTACGACACTTCACTTAGCTGCTGAAATAGGCTGTGCAAAATTGGTTGAAGTTCTTTTGGAAAATAATGAAAGTATTGATTCATCGAGTGACCTATCATCTTCAGAAGACATTGGTATTAATATTCAAACAATTTTGAAGAGAACTGTTGAAGTAAATGCAAAAAGTCCTTGCGGAATGACTGCGCCTCACGTAGCAAGCAAAGAAAACCATGGAGAAATTGTGGAAAAATTGTTGAAGCATGGTGCTGATACAGATGTTGAAATGCAATTTTTTGAGAAAGCTGGTAACTTGGCTTTTGACGACAGTAATAGGACTTTCGAAAGTCGTCTGGTCTATGCCATGAGTGGCACATCTTTACTCTCGAAGTTATGCCACCTCATAATAGAAACGTTAATCAAACTTTAAATTTTTACCTCTGTATCAAAGAAATGCATTTGATTAGAATGAAAGATGCGAATCTTTACATCGGCGGAGTGTTTTCCCATCGAAGGGCTTGCATAGCAGAAATCGAAAGGACGAAAATTGAAAGAATCAATAACACTGTTTATTTCTATGACGCTTTAACGAAAGGGATTCATCAAATCGCGAGGTATTCGAGAAATAAAGAAATAGCCCAGGTTGTTGTATCCAAGGATGATAGAACACATCTTTCGAAGAGGACAACAGATAGAAAATCTGATGTACGTGGGTACGAATTCTTTCAATTCTATGACAGAATTTTCACTGCCAATGTACGTTTTGATTATGGAAATCTTTGGAAATTTGACTAACGAAGATTTGGAAAATCTGATAGAAGCTAAACACGGCAGTGGCCTCTATCGATAATACGATATTATACATTTTGACAAATAAATTTCAAACATTTATTTTTCTATATAAAAATATTTTTCTTATCTACGACGAATCTAATGATAAATTAGATATTGTGAATAATTGTTTATGTGCATATGAAGAAATCGGCGTCAAATTATTTGTAACCTAAGAGTTCTATCAAAAAAATCTTTAAATTTAATAATAATTTTATTTTATTAAGGATACTAATGGTAAATCGCCCAGAAAAAAAAGTTTAATTTTGGTGAATCGATAAATATTTTTTATTATTATCTTTTATCTTATATTTTTTTGTATTTTTTGCTTTCTCATAGAGGAAGCTTTGTTATGGTGAAATTTGTTTTTTTCGAGTTTTCATCTAAACGTGTTTAGAATATCCCAAAACGTCTAGAAAACACCCCTATAACTCGAGGATGATTAGACCGATTGGGCTGAAATTTGGCATACAAGTACAGTGGTTGGGCCTCTTTAGGACTCTATATTTAGTACAATTTACAAAATAATTGGGACTCCCATTCAAATTTTACGAGACTTTGAATTTTTCGAAAAAACTTTTTTCGCGCTCTATCAGCGCAAATGGTATGGCTGCCGTAAATTTCAAGGTGTCGGGTTGAAATTTCTCATAAAAGTGGACTAACATGCTGGAACAACTTTCGGTACCAAACTTGGTGAGAATCGGTCAACAGATGAACATTTGGCAAGGATTTTTTTTTAAATTTACCGAAAAATTGTGCGTTTGCTTTCTAGCTTTCGCAAATTTTGAGTTCTCGGGCTAAAATGTTCCCTAGTGGTAGACTAACATAAAAAAATGTATGATTTCGAATTTAGTGAGGATTGATTGAAAACCCCAGTTTATACAACATTTTGATTATTATTTTCTATGTGAACAGACTATGAATGGTCTATGGTAGTCTTTGGAACGCTTTTACAACAAAAAAAAACTCGTTTTGCTTTCCCATAAAGGAAATTTTGTTGATATTTATAATTTTCAAAGCTTCCTCTACGAGGAAGCCAAACAGAAAGCAATGTACTTCGCCGAGCAATGCTCTATGGGCAATCTTGAACAATGCAAAATGCATTGGAAGCAAAATGCAAATTCATTTGCACCCTTTTTCTTTTAATTGGAAAGTAGAAAATAAGTTAAAAAAATAGTTCTGGGAACTTCTGCCCATCTAGTTATGGACATCAACTCTTATTTCTATTAAATCACAGATTATAATAACTTTGAAACTATTAACAAGAACTTCAATTGCCATTATTATAGGTATCTAAATTTCATTATCAACATTTTTTCTTAAATCTAATAGGTCCTGAAGTTTAAAGCGTTTAAGGTCAGAATCCTGGTGGCGACATCTGCGAGCTAAAACAAGAGCGCCAAATCGTTTTGGTACCCTAACGGAAACACTGAGGGAACCAAAGTCGTTTTCTTAACGCAATAAGAAATGAAAAAGCTACAGTCGGCTTAAGCTTGACATCAAATCAGGACGTTACAATACCAGGCTTAGGTTAGAAAATAAAAAAAAAAGGGGAATTCGACTGTGATTAAAAACCAAATAAATAGTTGAGTAACAATTAATTCGTTTCTACGAAATTTAATATTAAATATCAAGCTAGATTTATTCATTAATTTTTATTAGATTTTTAGTAATTTATGAATTTTTGACTTTTCTTTAAATAATGCTTTTGACAATTTTCGGCAGATGACTAAACTTATGGAATGGTTGTTGGTCTCCTCCGTTTTCTTCGGTATTTGGACCGCCGCGATAACCGGCGCCATTGAGTCTGACGCAGTTTCTGAATGGAGATACATTATTCTACCGCTTCCCGTGATTCTACTGTTTCTTTTTGGCCTCTACGCAGCCACGATCGTCATCTACAGGGTTTTTACTTTTAACGATTGCGAAGGCGCAGCCAAGGAACTCCAAAGGGTATTTAAAGTTTTCTGAAAAAAAAAAATATATATTTTTGTAAAATATGTTTTTAAACCAAACATGTTACAAATTTCGACTGAGATTTTTATTTTATACTTTAAAATTTTTATTAAATTGTTAATCTTATTAGCAGGCTATACAAAAAAAAAAAAAAATGTTATCATCAAAAGTTTCATCAGCAGTAAGAAATATGTTTTAGTACTTTCTTTTTAAATATTTTTTGAGAGAAATGAATTTTAGAAAAATTCATTCCAGCTATATATTTTTATTTAATAATTTTTAAAGCTAAGAAATTCTGTTAATCTTATCACTATTTTTTGCATTTTTACAAGTAAATGACAAATGTCTTTTTTATTATCTTTTTTAACAAAAAGTCGTTATTTATAATTATAAGTTTGTTTTAAAAAATTTGAAGACGTTTAACTTTTTTTTATATTCTACGATTCCAAAGGTTTCCAATTATTTTTATCACTGTTTATAAATATTGTCAACCAGATAACACTTTTTCAATAATATCTTTTTCTGTCAAAAATGATTTTTTAACAATCAACTTTTTTTTACTTTTTTATTTCAAGTAAATTTAATATAATCAAAAATATAATACAATCAAGAAATTAAAATCAAACAATATTTATACACGAATTTCGATTAATTTACAAAATGTATTTCCCCGAATTTACCCAACGTAATAATTGCATTAAAATCTATTTTTAACACAAAAAATTGCCTACAACTTCCAAATGATTTCATAAATCTTTTAATTTATATTTTCCAGCAAATCGAGGAAGCAAAAGCGGAATTGAGGATAAAAGGAGTGCTTTCGTCGTGATCTCCGTTTTGAAGACCTAAACGATTAATTTCTCCGATTCTTTGTACATTTTTAAATTTATAATTACAATCGATTAAAATTACAAATGAAATATATAAATATATTAAAAATATTGTACACATTTGCAATTAATATGAATTCTTTTGCAGACGAATGATAATGTTTTGCAAGCTTAACAATCCCCAATATTTGGAATACAGATATTTCAAATCATTTATTTGAAATAAATGATTAAAACAAATGAAAGTTCATGAATAAAAAATGCAATCTTAATAATTCACATTTATTTCGTAAAAAAATAAAAATAAAAAATTAGAAAAAGTATTAAAAAATGTTTCATTCTAATTGCTTAAAAAAATCATTAGAATACTAACATATCTCACTATATTATATAAAGATCTCGCTGCCGCCGTCGCGTCATGAATCGAGGGGCTCAGCTTCAGCACGAGGGGAGGGGATCCCGTACGGTGAAGCTGACCCCCCTGATTTTTCTAAGTATCTCTACGAGGTCCCCTTCAGGACAAGATTTTTCTAAGTCCCCTGTAAGAACCCCCTCACAAGGCTGACTTAGAAAAATTCTGTCCTGCAAGAAACCACTTAGACATAGAATTCAGAATTTTTGAAAGTTCATGTCAAAGTGGCCAGCGAGGATATTCGCCATTCCTGCTGAAAACGCCGTACATAGATATAAAAAAGAAACGGATATGCGTGTACTGTTTTTTTTTCTTTTTTTTTTTTATTGAAGACGCATTTACGTTAACGTAAACAAATTGATAAAAACTTTACTCTTCATTTTTCGTTACCCAAAATTTCTTGTTTTATTTTTCATCACGTTTTTCGTAAAATAGGCTCATTGGAGTAATTAATCGGCAAGCCGCTTCGTCCTTTTTCCGCTGGTTTAATGTCGTCTTCGCCCACCCTTTGTTCGACGCCTTTCCACGTTCTCTCTTGAAGAAAACTAGCGCCAGCTTTGCCAATCGCAACAGCGCCGGAAGTGCGACAAGATACAACGTTCATTTTGTCCGCGGAAAAAATGTCTTTCTCCGAATTTCTTAATTCACCGGAAATCAGTGAAACATCTGTCTCTGTCGAAGCTTTGAATTCCACGTAATTCGCACCGCCTGGCAGTATTTGCCTGAAATCGAGGCAATAGTGCGTCGCAAATTCGCGGGAATTATTGAAAGCTAAATCCACCTCAAAAGGTGTCACTAGCGGCTTGTAAAAATCTTTGGAATCGAAGATTTCGCTCTCTGGACATGCGATCACTACAAAAGCGTCGACCTGAAAAAAAAAAGAAAGAAAAATCCTTTTTAAATATTCTTTTGTTACTGTAGCGGTTGAAAATGTATTTATTCGATATCTACATTTTGCTGACAAATAAATCATTTGCAAATTTTTTTTCGTTAAATTTTCACAGTTTATCGATGAATAAATAATTTGAAAGATCATTTTTATTCAATCTTTGCAACTTAAGGACAAAAAATCGGTACCCAGTTTTTTTTTTTAAATTAAAACTTTTCCAATGTATTGAATTTTCTGAGCTGTTATAAAATGGTTTTTCGGATTCTAAATATGATTTTTTTTGTCATCTTTTCTACAATTTTTGTAATACATATTACAAAATCATAGATTGAGAGGGAACAACTGTATTAAAGAAATTAAAAACAAACAAACAAAAAATGCATACCTCAGGAAAATTGGCGAGTTTCGCAGGATTTGGTTTTCCCACGCTAAACATGTACGACTTTTTGTTTTTTTCCTTAAGCGCGCGCTTAACAGCGTTCAGAGCTTCGAGATAATCTTTTATTCCAAGAGTAGCAACGACAATGCCGACTGTACGTGCGTCTTTGAGTTTTTCCACGAGATATCTTCGCCTTTTGAGCCACGGATTGTGGAGGATCTCGAATTGCGCGATTTCCTTGCCCTGCGTGTGAAACCACGATTTCGCTGGAATGCTAAGAGCCAACGAAGCTAATGTTTTGCCATTTTCGCCGATATACAAAGCCTCGTAATCCTCAATTTTGTAACCATTTTCCAGGGTCCAAGATCTTCCTGATATCAGGACTTTAGAGTCGCTTTTCGGAATAACGGTATTGACATTTGAATCGCAACACAGCGACGATACTGTCAGCTTCGTGTATTTCGCTTTAAGAGATTCGTGCAATTCCTCTGCAAATTAAGTATTTTTTTTCTGTTAGAGATTTTATATTTTTTGCATTACTATTATTAATTTCTAAATAAATACAATTACTAATTTGTAAAAATGAATAAATCGGAGCTCACCAATAATATGAGCGTAGGCGACGTCATAAAAAAGAAGAATTTTTCTTGAGGTATCCACAAAGAATTGTGAAAATGTTTCACTGAGAGATACAACATCGATGTTTCTTTTTTCCAGAACATGAAAGACAGCCAAGCGAGCTGTCGGGTTTAGACAGGCATGTCCAAAATGTATAATACCGTCGGCTTTTATGTGATTAGCTGCAATTTCGTCGACGCAACAACTTCCGCATGTTGTGTCGCCCAATATATATACTTTTTGTTCTAATCGCTCCTCCAAATAGAGAGCTACTTTGGCAGAGTCTTGAAGCAAGCTGTCCGGAAATTGAAGGCATACCTACAATAATAATGATTCATAAAATACAGTACAACAGAAAATGTATTCTTTTTTCAATGCAATTAAAAATGGTTCATTATATTTTACCAGTAAATGTATAATTTTTTGTGACAGGCAAACAAAATTTCATTGACTGAAAATTTTGCATCAGGTAAAAAACAAGATCGAAAGATTACGCGGCAGGTGTAAAATTTCGATGTCTGAAAATTTCGCGACATATGGAAAATTTCGGTGTCTGAAAATTTCGCGGAATATGGAAAATTTCGTTACCTCAAAATTTCGCGACAGATGGAAAATTTCGATACCTAAAAATTTCGCGGCAGGTGCAAAATTTTGATGTCTGAAAATTTTGGGGCTGGTGAAAAATTTCGATATCTCAAAATTTTGCGCTAGGTGAATAATGTTATATCAAAAAAATTTCGCGGCAAGTGGAAAATTCTGATATCTGAAAATTTCGCGTGAGGAAGAAAAATTAGATATCTAAAAAAATTGCGTCAGGAAAAATTTCGACATAGCAAAATTTCCCATCAAATAGAAAATTTCGCATCAGGTAGAAAAATCCGATATCTGAAAATCGCGCGTCATACGGAAATTTTTACGATAGATGAAAAATATTGTGTCTGTCGGAAAATTACAATAGTGAAAAATTTTGAAAATGGGAAATTATTACTATAACGAAAAATTTCGCATCAAGGAGAAAGATGTTAATTACAAAAAATTTCTGGTTAGTTGTAAAATTTGAATAACGAAAATTTCGTGCTTAATTTGGTCTTTTTAGTAAAACTTTTTTTATTGTAGTTTTCTCAGACACAAAGTAGCGATTTTTTAGTCGATAATAAAAAAAATATTTCGCAAGCGTACGTGAGGATTTGCAGAGCAAGAATGGCCGCCGCTCTAACCTCAACTTGGAAATATGATATGAAGCAAATCTACGAATCTCCATAAATAGAAATCAGATAAATTTTATTTTTTTCCCTCCTCTGAAGAAAAGAAGGACCTTTGTAATTGATGTAAAATATGTCAAACTTACTCTTTCGAGTCCACGTGCGTTGATCCAAACAATGCACTTGTCTAGATCGTATTTAATAGCGAAATCATCGTTGACCGAAGTTTCTTCAGTTGTCGAATTGGTTTTTAATGTTTTTGGCGAATCATCGCCTTCCTTTGTGCAAACTGTCGTCATTGTTAACCGTTTACAATAATAATTAAGTACGTCTTGTTTATTTACAACTTTGGAGTGTCATGGTTTGACCCCGAACGCGACTTGTTGACATTCGCCATTGTGGTCGTGACCGTATAACAACTGTGTGAAGTTAGCTGCGAACGGTAGCGCCATCTGTGTTAGAAAAAAAATTCAAAAAATTTCCCGCTCAAAACGTAGTCAGTTAAATATGTGCTTGACAAGCGATACAAGCTTTGAAAAATAATCTATAAATAAAGAAATAACAATTCAGGGTGGACTTAACACATCTTGAATCTACAACAATGTAATTTCCGATTTGTAATTTAAAAATTGGCGTAACAATCTCCGATAAGTCGGTTTCCAATTGATTCTTTGTAGAATAATGTTGATTTTTCGAATAACTGTGATGTTTATGACTTGATGTGTCTGCTGATTCAGATAGATTTTTTACCTTTTTATTTTTTTACTACAAGCGTTGTTTTTTGTATCCAGTAAAATTCATTTTAAAAACGCAGGCATCTGCAATGTCTACATTGCATTGCGAATATAATTTTAAATATTAATTTTAAATAGAACAGTTGTATTGCGTGAAGTTGGCTCGAGATGTGAAGTTTTTGCAAAAATAACGGGCGTTTCTTTTAAGGACTGTCACTTTTGCAAAACTTACATTCATTTTCACAATAGATGGCAAATGCGTGACCAGAAATGTTTTCATTCAATAACATTCGAGTAACGCGTAAAAATCGCAACAAATGCTTCACAAACTCAACATTGCCTCTCAGTCACCATAATTGCAATCGATAAAACAAATACTTATCATTCATTCACAAATCTGAGATTTTAAAATTTCCCGCCATCTATCTCGGCGCGATTGCCGCGGCGTTCCTGACCGTTGCGCAAATCAGCGCCAACTTCGTACAATACTGCGGCCATTGCGCGAACTAGTTATGTTTTTATGCAACAAAAAAAAACGCCCTATTGTAAGAAGCTGTCACCGTCTCCGGTTTCTAACGCGTAATTAATAAAAACAAATTCTTATCACTCGTTGAAAAAACTCAGTGCGCCTTATCGCCAAGCCAAAAAAAAACCCAAAATTCAAATTTTCCCGTCATATTTCTGATCGCAAGAGTGGCGCCCTGATCGGTACTGTTAATCAGCGCCAACTTCGCACAATACCGCGGCCATTGCGCGGACCAGTCGTGTTTTGATCCAATAAAAAATGGCGCACCATTGCAAGAAGCGATTTTCGCCTTCGGTTTCTAACGCGTAAAATCTTCACAAATGCCTAACAAACTCAACATTGTCGCTGAGCCACCATAATCGCAACCGATAATACAAATTCTTACAATCCATTCACGAACTCCAGTGCGTCTTATCGTCGCGCCAAAAACATCGTATCAAGCAAAAAGTATCGCGCGCCGATTCGTCTCCCCCTCTCCCCCCCAATTTTCATCCCCCCCGCGCCCTCTATTGTGCTACGGCGGTGAATTTCTACAACACACCGAGATTTTTTCGCATCGAAAAACCAACAACACGGAATCCTTCGAATGTATCGAAGCAAAGAAAAAAAGACGTGTCGCCGAAATATCGTGGTAAAAATCTTTTAGTGAATCAGTGAGCGAAACCAAAACCTAAAGTGTCACGGATTAGGTTAGCGATGTGAAAAACTTCGTGCCGTGTTTTAATTGAAATAAGCGTCAGTAAGAGTTCCCGACGTCTTTTAACCCCCAAAAAAAGAAACAAATCGCCGCTTCGGAGGTTTTTTTTTGTTTTTGAGGTTAGGTCGAGAGTATTTTGTTTGAGGGCGACAAAGAGAGAAAGAAAAAAAGGAGAAAATGAATGGAAGTGGTGGATTTGAGCTTCAAGAGCTTTTCGACGAATTTCCGGAGAGACTGAACTTAGTTTGAAGGTGTTCGGAGGGAATTACTGAAAGTGGGCGATCTGAAGTGGTGCGATATGGCGAATTTGGAGTTTGATATAGAGCAATTTGAGCGCAAGCTACAAGGCTTGAAAGACTCGCAGGAGTCAATTCAGGCACTTTCTGCTTGGTGCTTGGAACGAAGGCCGCATCATAAGAAAATCGTTGCTACCTGGCTGCAGGTACTCAAAAAAGGTAAATATTGTTCTGTGAAATTTTTACTGTTGTTTAAAATCAAAATAGAATTAAAAAATTAGTATCTATGATTTGACAATTAAGAAAATTGGGTTTGCAAAAGAATTCTGATGTAGAGAATTTAAATGTGTTTCTGGAAAAAAATAAATTGTTGACTTTGGTTATAAAAAATGTTTGATTCATATTTCCTTGGAATACACTAAAAAATAAAGAATTTCTGAAGAGGACCCTGAAAAAGGGTTAAAATGACAAAAAGTATTTGATTGACTCAACAAAAATTTCATCTGCTGTTCCAAACTCATTGCTGCGATATCATCATTATCACAATTTTCATAATTGATCACTATTTTATTTACATATGTAAAGAATTTAACTATGATAATATCTCTGTAATTGAGTAGTCAAATTATGTGTAATTGGTAAATTTACAAAAGAAAATTGATGCTACCTGGCTGGAGGTACTCAATAAAGGTAAATATTGTTCTGTGAAATTTTTACTGTTGTTTAAAATCAAAATAGAATTTTAAAATTAGTATCTATGATTTGACAATTAAGAAAATTGGTGTTGCAAAAGAACTCTGATGTAGAGAATTTAAATGTGTTTCTGGAAAAAAATAAATTATTGACTTTGGTTATAAAAAATGTATGATTCATATTTCCTTAGAATACACTAAAAAATAAAGAATTTCTGAAGAGGACCCTGAAAAAGGGTTAAAATGACAAAAAGTATTTGATTGACTCAACAAAAATTTCATCTGCTGTTCCAAAGTCATTGCTGCGATATCATCAATATCACAATTTTCATAATTGATCACTATTTCATCTACATATGTAAAGAATTTAACTATGATAATATCTCTGTAATTGAGTAGTCAAGTTATGTGTAATTGGTAAATTTACAAAAGAAAATTGATGCTACCTGGCTGCAGGTACTCAAAAATTATAAATATTGTTCTATGAAATTTTTATCATGACTAAAAATCAAAACAGAGTCTTAACATTGATATTGTTCGCTGGATAATTGAGAAAAGTGGTTTTGAAAAAAAGTTCTGATGTAAAGAATTTAGCTGTGATAAAATTGCTGCAAATAAATTTTTGTGGGTTATTTAATAATTAAATTATGTAAGAAAATTGACATTATTTGGCTATAGGTACTCAAAAGAGGTAAATATTTTTTTATGAAATCTTTATGATAGTTTAAAATCAAAAGAGAGTTTTTAAATTAACATTGATCGCTTGACAATTACGAAAAGTGGTTTTGGAAAAAATTCAGATGTAAAGAATTTAGCTGTGATAAAATTGCTGCAAATAAATTTTTGTGGTTTATTTAATAATTAATTTATGTAAGAAAATCGCGCTAATTGGCTGTAGGTACTCAAAAGAGGTAAATATTGTTGTATGAAATTTTTATCATGACTTAAAATCAAAACAGAGTTTTAAAATTGAGAAAAGTGATTTTGGAAAAAAATTCTAAAGTGAGGAACTTAGCTGTGATAAAACTGCTGCAATTGCATTATCCTGGTTTGTTTAATAACTTATTTATGTAAGAAAATTGACACTATTTGACTATACAGACGCAAAAATGGTAATTATGGTTCTAGTCAAATTTGATCATGGCTTAAAATCAAAAGAGAGTCTTAAAATTGACATTGATTGCTTGAAAATTGAGAAAAGTGGCTTTGGAAAAAATTCTGATGCAAAGAATTTAGCTGTGATAAAATCACTGCAATAATGTTGTTATAGTTTGGCTAATAAAATAATTAGGTAATAAACTTGATGCTAGTTCGCTGTAGGTACTCAAAAAAGGTAAATATTCTTCTACAAAATTGTTATCACTGTTTAAAATCAAAACAGAGTCTTAAAATTTACATGTTGCCAGTCGCAGTTAAAAGTACAATATACATTTAATAGTAGTATAATAAATAATGGACCCTTACCTTTTGATGGAGACTATTTTTAATTGAAAAGAAAATTATGGTAAACAAATTAAAGACAGTCATTCTGAAATATAGATATAAGGCATATTTTAATTGAAAAATAGATCTGGTTGAATTGAAATTTATTAAAATCCATTATATCTTTTTTTCCTGATAATTACTTTTTTTTATATAGTCAATTCCTGTATAATAAAAATGTCAAGTACAAATTGATTGTCAGAGATAAAAATAGTTTAGTGTGAGGTACAATTATAATCAGGGACACTAATTGTAAAAAGAAACTGTTTACGTCCAAAAATATAAAAAGCAGTTCAATTTTGGAAGCTTAAGAACACAAAAAAATCGTTCACCTGGGATTTTCGTTTCGTTATATTCTTTTTAGCCAATAAAAACAAGTACTTTTTTTTGTCCAAAATCAAACGGCTAAAATTGTTTTTTTTTAATATACAAAATACTTGTATTAATTTTGCAGTTAAAGTGGAGCATCGCCTGACGCTTTTTTACCTGGCGAACGACGTGATTCAATATTCGAAGCGTAAGAATTTCGAATTCGTTGAATCTTGGGGCACGACTTTGCAACGAGCAACAACGATGGTACGCGACGAGAAAGTGAAACACCGTATTCTCCGAATCTTCAAAATATGGGATCAGCGTCAGGTCTACGACGAGGAATTTCTCGCGGATCTTTCGGGCCTGATTTCGGCAGCGCCGAAGAAAAAAGTCGAGCCACAACCGGCAGCGCCGCCCGAAGAATTTCAAGCTGCGTTACTCATTTCTACTATGAGATCTTGCGCAAATCTCGAACAGGCCACAGACGCGAGATTACGCGATTTACGGGATGGCAATGTCGATATCGATCATGCCGACGAATTGTGTACCTCGCTTAAAGATCGAAGACACGTCGAGGACGTGGAAAAGGAAGTCGATAATGCCGTAAGAAGCGTTGAAAATTACGTTAGAGCTTTGGAATCGGAGATACGAGAGAGAACGCAGGTTTTAGAACTTCTAGAACAGGCCGATCAATTTTATGAAACTCAGCGGGGCGAAGTGAAGATTGTTACCAACGTGAGTATATTTTTTATTGAGGAAATTCAAAAACCAATCATCAATACGTTTTTTTTTCAGTATTATGGCTTTCTTTAGATTAGACTTTTCTTTAAGTTTTTATTTAGAAATAAAATTTTTTTAAATTTATTTTTACTTTTTGAAGTCAATATTTAGCCTTTAAATGTAAAAAAAAAAAACAGTTTGGAACCTTTTATTAGGACTTTTGGAGCATAAGTAAGCTTTTTTCTGATTCCTTTTTTTAAAAATATTATATATCCTTTTTTATAGCGATATATTTTATATTTTTATCGCGAAAGCATTATTCTTTTACGATTGTTTTTTTGTACAATATTTCAACTGTTTTTTTGTCATTGATTTTTTTTTGTAGGCTTACCGAAATTTCGGTAGTCGCGTTAAGAATCTAAAGAAAAAATTGGACGAGCTTCTGCCAACGCTTATCTCGCCGATTCCATCGCCCGACATAAACGCACCGTCGCCAAGTCCGGACAGCGATATCGAGCTTCCGGGTGACGATGGACAATCCATAAATCAGACGACCGATTCGATTGTAGACGTTGCGCCTCCTTCCATGTACAATTCTTACGGTCAGGATTACGATCCAATGCCGGTTCCTGCGCCCGAGCTTGCAACCGGCAATAGCACCTCCGATTTCACTAACAATTTCTCGTCATTTATGGGAGGAAATGTTGATTTCGATATGGTGAGATTTTATTTCTGCTTTCTCATGAATGAAGCTTTGTTTTCATGAAAATATAAACAATTAAGTTGAGATTTTTGTGTCAGGATACTCAGAACAGTTTGAAAAATAGAAAAAAAAAGTTACAAAGATCAAAAATCTCTCGACTGAAAAGAGGAGTTTAATTAATAAACTATTCAGATAAACCACAAAATTCTGAAATAATTAATAATGCTTGGCATATTATTGTCGAGATAATCATATTTAAATTTTTCGTCTGTAATATGCGAGGAATTATTATTATTAAAAAAACAGTGGTGGATTTTTTATTTCGCTAATTATCACCTTCTTGCAGCGAAATTTGTTTAACGACAGATCGGAAACGCCTTCGAACGGAAATCAGAGGTACAATGATTCTACAGAGGTACGTTTTCTCTCATACCTAAAAACAGGAAAAAATTGTCTAAAAGTATCCTAAGTTAATATAAAATAAAATAACTTAAACAGATAATTATAAACGATTTTCTTCAGAAAATACGTTCAACAATTTAGCTCAATTACTCATTAACTTGAGCGCAAAACTGTCTAGAAAAGAAAAAAGCTGTTAATAAGTGCATTTTTATTTTTAAAGGCGATGCCGATTGAAGTTATAAACATGAGGCCGTCAAAAGTCGATCAGAATAACGAGGATTTCAGTATCTCGAGTTTTTTGAAGACGGTTCTGCCAGGCGGAGTTGGTGGCGTTTCTGACCTTGACGGAAATCCCGGAGGTATACCTGGATTAGGTTTAGACGCTGTCGATTCAAGAGCGGAATCGC
The DNA here is from genome assembly GCA_964016905.1 of Perithous albicinctus. NCBI lineage: Eukaryota > Metazoa > Arthropoda > Insecta > Hymenoptera > Ichneumonidae > Perithous > Perithous albicinctus. The sequence goes on from OZ024697.1 coordinate 11,157,972, forward strand.
CGCAGCATCCGGAATATGGACTTTTGGCTGGACAAATGAACACGCCATCCACGATGAGCGGTAGAATGCTCGGTGGACCTGGAACACCTCAAAATAATCATCAAATGATTCACAGTACGCCGTTGCCACTCTGTCGCAGTTTAACCAGCGAATCGCACACACCTTCGCCATATTCCAGTCAAAATAGTCTTAGCAACATGACGACACTTCCCTATGTCGACACCACAACTATCGCCAGTCCTGTTAATCCACTACCGCCGCCGCCACTTCCACCGCCGATATTTTTGGACGAGGAGAATTGCTACAACAAATTACCACCAAAATTTCCAACGTGGACATCGGCCAATGAAACGACGAAAAACGACAAGTGGGACGAGAAAAGTGAGTTTACTGAACATTTAATTTTTATTTAATCCTAGATATTTTAGAGACAAATTTTAGCATGATATAAAATTTAGATTTGGGGGAAAAAATGAAAATTTGTGAATAAAAAAAGTTTGATTTAAGTGCGCCGTGAAAAAGCGTGATAAAATCTATTTTATAGCTTAAAAAGAAATATTGTATGAAAACCTCATAAAATGTAGCATAAATCGGTATTTTTGTGCTCCAAAAGAAATTAACGTTTCTAAACTGCACTCTACCAAAAAGCCGCCCAAATCGTATGAATTATTATCGTAATATTTCTCCTTGATATCTCAAAATTGATAATTTTTGTGTTATAAATTATTTGACGCGACTGCAGGCAAAATCAGCATGAATGCGACATGGTCCGACGATAATGGAGAAAAGACTAAGACTCAGCAGTGGGGAGAATCGGGAGACGAACGTTGGGAGTCGGGAAACGATGGAGACTGGGCAAGCGGAATACGAATCGGAAAAAACGATATTCTATCCGAAACTCCGGAGTCGCCGCCAATTTATGAAAAATCGAGTTTCAACACACCAATTGAGTACAACGATGTCGATGCTCGCGAACCGATATTGAGTAGCGATGCTGACGTTGACCACAGGTATTATTATTAACTAATTATATATGTATTTACTTATTATATTTGTACATGAATTTTATTACTTTGTCTTCTCAAAACAAAAACGAAAATCGTATAAAGACCCCTAATATTGGTTCTTCAATGAATAAGATTGCAAATTAAGAATTTTTTTATTGTGACGACAGAGTGAGAACGATACCGATACCCACCGATATGCACCTGAGTCACCGTTTGGTTAAAGCCGCCGACGTTGATCACAGAAATCTCATAAGCTTGACTGGCAGTCCGGCGAACAACGCATCCAATTCAAACGACGCTGGAACTTCGCTTCCGAATAACAATAATGTGTGGACAAGCGCAGATCAGAACTACCGGTATCAAAAGTGTCTTATTAATACTTTTTATATATTTATTTATTTATTTATTATTTTTTTATAATAATAGAACCAAAAAAACTGTTCCCAAAAAACAGTCAGATTGGTCAGTAAATGTAAGCAAAGTCATGAAAATGTCAATATTTTTTTTTTAATTTATGAAAACATATCTTTAGCTATACTTTTCCCTCCAAAAATATCTTCAAAATGCGAAACAGCGCTTGAGGACATTAAGTAAAATTAAAAAGAAGAGTAGAGAGAGCGCGGCATTGCCACAAAAGGGTTCACTTTTGTCATGCGCTACAGCCATGAAAAAGGCAACTGTTTGTGCGTATGTTATATAAATAAAAATCTTTTAATATTCTTCATTGAATTTCCAGGCGTCAACAAGGCGACATTGTGGAGAGCGTAGACATGGAAATGTCGGACGAGGAAGGCGATGGTAAGCAGAAATGTCGAGTTCTGGTGGATGTACGTACGCAACAGGATCGAGATCTACGAATTCCAGTGACACAACCGATTCAGGATCTCGATATGCGAATGATACCATTGCCAGGTAATCCGATGCCTCGCGGTGGTCCAATTCTCCAGGATATTAGACCGCCACCGCCACCGCCTCTGCCACCACCTCAACAACAACCACAACAACAATTTCATCGTAATCAGGGTGATTTTCACTCTGTTCAACCTCCAGATTTTCGGCAACAATTTGATCTCCGTCAAAATCCACAACAACAACAGGTTTTCATTCCGAATCAACAACCACCGGATTTCCACGGAATTCCACCAGAATTTCATCAAAATCAAGTGCAACAACAGCAGCAAGATTTCCATCAGCGACATGATTTCGATTTTCATGAGAATCTAATGCAACATCCACGTATTCCAGGTACCGGCGATTTTATCACTGAATCCCCATTACGCGGAAGATATCCAGTCAATCAACTCGAGCATCATCTTCATCATCAACATCACAGAGAACCACCGATCTTCCATAGAAGTCTGAACGATAGAGGCGGCGGACGTGGTCGAGGTTTTCCACGTAACAGACGTGAAAGATTCAGCGACGAACAAAATTCACAACAGTCACGAATTCAAAACAACAGGCGAAGACAACAAGAAACTGAAAAAACATCTGATCTTATTGTTAATAATCGCGGACAACTTTTGCAGCCACCTGACACTTGCGTTATTCACGATGACGAAGGAATAGCAATAACGCGTCCCGATCTTGATAATATTTCAAAATCCAGCTTGCCCCTGTCCCAACAATTGCGTGATAGTGTAAAGTTGAAAAATTTTGAGAATCTAAATGAAGATAAGGAAGAACCTCGCGTTGCAGAGTCGCCGGGTAAGAAAGATCCTCAAAACACGTCTGCGAAGGGTAATCCTCTTGACGAAGTGGCTTCCTCCTCGTCCTACAAAGGATCGGATATCCTCGGCGATGCCGTCAGAACCGAAATGATATCTGGCTGTATCGTGGATGCAATTTCCGGGATTCCCGGTATTATCGGGGATTCTGAGGAAGCTGGTAATGAGGATCGATCGCAAGAAGGTTTAGTCGCTCGTGGCGACGAACCTCCCCGGCAATTGTCCGAACATCTCGAGGCTCTAATGAATTCGGGTAAAACAGCGGGTATCAATGATTTGAAGAGACAGGCGGCTAATGGCAATTTTGGGGAACAAAATCCGGACGATTTGAATAAAACGACGCCGACGAAAAAACGTAATACGTTGAACAATGGCCCTCCTTTGTTACCGTCACCCAATGATATTCATCCGGTTGTTATTTATGAATACGACGGGAATAATCAGGCTGCGAATTTTCGACCAAGAATTCCATCAATGGCCACGGGGGTCGCTGTAAACCCTGGCGGTCCGCCTTTTCCCATGTGGAGAGGCGGCGGAACAGGTGCGGGACCTCCGATTAGAGCTAGAGGAGGTTTTAGAGGAGCTCCCAGAGCACCATGGATTGATCGAGGACCTAGAGGACCTCCCGTTGGCAATTTTATACCTCGGGGAAACAAAAGAGGAGGACAATTTCGTGGAGGTGGCGGCTTCCGAGGAAGGGGTCGAGGCAACGCTTGGTAAAATTTAACCGCAAGAAGAGGAAAGAAGGCTTCGTGAAAGTTCAGAAGAAATTTAATTGCACAACACCCGAGAATTTAAATATCTGGCTGTTTCGCAAATAGCATTTCCGGGATTCCGGGGAATTATCGGGGATTCTGAAGCGACCGGAAATGATGAACAATTGTAAAAAGGTTCAGTCGCTCGTGATGATGAAACCCCCCGAAAATTGGCCGAGCATCTCGAGGCTCTAATGAATTCGGATAAAACAACGGGTATCAATGATTTAAAGAGATGGACGGCCAATGGCCATTTTGAGGAACAAAATGCGGACGACTTGAATACCACGACGCCTACGAAAAAAACGTAATACGTTGCTCGATGGTCCTCCCGCGTTATCGTCACCCAATGATATTCAACCGGATCTTATTTATGAATATGACGGGAATAATCAGGCAGCGAATTTACGACCAAGAAGTCCGGCAGTTGCCACGGGGATCGCTGTAAATCTTGGCGAGCCTCCTTTTATTACGTGGGAGGAGGAGCAGGTGCAGGACCTTTCGATTAGAGCTAGAGGAGACTTAGGAGGAGCTCCTAGAGCACCGTTTATTAATCGAGGATCTAAAGAACCTCCCGTTGGCAATTTTATACCTCGGGGACACAAAAGAGGAGGACAATTTCATGGAGCAGGCAGTTATCGAGGAAGGGTACGAGGCAACGGATTGTAAAATTTTATCGGAAGAAGAGGATGGAAAAGGCTTCGTGGGAATTCAAGTGGAATTTAATAGCACAAGACGCGAGAATTTTGGCGTATTTTTGTTGGGCTACATGCGACTACATTTGTAGGGTAGAATATTTAATTTGCAATTTGAAAGATAATGTTTTTCTTTCCGATTCATTTTTCTTTGTCGTACTTTCGAGCGCACTGCTTCATGATATTATACTATAGAAATGTATATAGTTCACAGTTTATAAGAGAAACACGAGAAAAAAAGTCATCTGAAAGGCATACGCCGATTTAAGGATGTTTATGTATATATTTTTAAGGGTTTTTCGGTATTAGTTTTTTTTTTTTTTTTTTTTTTTTAAGTGTAACTTTAAATACAAGCAAAATGGTATTCGATTAGGGAGGTTCAAAACAATTATTATCGTAGCGAAATAATATGTATTTATGAATAAAGAATGTCCTTGATATAGAAAAAGAATGATGTAGGCTTGTAAATTGTCTAATGCTTTTTTTTTCTAAATACATCGTTGTGGTTTTTGTTACGTTAGACTCTCGATTAATTATGATGAGCTTCGTTTTTAAGCAAAAAGCGCGATTTTTTTTTGTTTATCGGTGAAAAAAATCGGATACAAAAATTCGGTGAGATTGTAAAGAAGTTTTCCTTAATTAAATAAATGCCAACATCTGAAATTAAAAAGTTTATATAAAATGAAGCACATTCTGCAAAATTCCAATTTTTAACGAGGACGGAAGTTTGAATGACACTTTTTTTTACCATGAAAAATAAAATACGTTTTTTGCATAAAATTTGTAGATTCATCTCTTACTACTATTTATATACAAAAATAAAAATCGTTTGTCGTTACTCGGTAAATTATAATGTTACTAATTTAGGATAAACGAAAAAAAAAAAAAATCCTCCGGTAATTTCATAGAGTCGAACAAAAGCTGACAAGAAAAATATATCTGGGACTTTATAAGTCAACGACGTTTTCATAAATATATCGTTAATTTTCTCTATTTTAAGGACAATTCTAAAAACGGCTGTTGTAATAGGCGGAAGGCTTTAAAGGCAGCTAAAGCATCTAATTTTACCAGCGTGAACCACTTAAGGAGGTTAGGAACAAACTAAGGAAATTCTGCATCGTTCGTTTTCGGATCTTTTTTTTTTTTACGTGTTTACGAACGAAAAGCAAATGACTAAACAAGCAAAATTCGAGGAAAATTTTTGAAGTTGAAGAGCTCTTAAAATTTGATAAATTCTGATGTAAGCAGAATTTTTGCATTTCACTTTTATCTCATGATTAAGATATGAAAAATGATCCTTGTTTCTGAAACTTCGTAGGATAAATCTGTTTTAATACATTTTCTGTGTTTATTAAAAAGGAAAATGCAAATGGAAATGACCTGTAAATCTTGGATTCGAAAGTCTATCAAATAGATATTTAAAAAATTAACGTTCAGCTGAAAATAAAAAATACTATTCAAGAACTATTTTTAAGCTGTAAATCTTAAAAATGTATAGATCCGATTTTCTAAACTAGGCAGAATTTTTTTTCTATTGGACTTAATTTTGCCTCACGAAAAATTTAAAAAAACCCGATAAAAATCATTCCTCTTTCGCATTCTTAAAATTTCATAAAGTAAAGTTATCAGTTTCTCTTCGAGTTTAATAAAAAAAAAAATGTATCGCAAGTTTTTCAGATGACTTTTTTAAAATTCCGATTCTGTATGAATTCTACAAAAATTTCGAACGTTGTAAAAAAATGTCTCTTATAGCCCAACAATAATCGGTTAGAATAAACGACGAAGCTTTCGAGAAAGATGACAAAAACGATCTAGGATGACATTTCTTAAAAAAACAAAAACAAAAACAAAACAAAAAAACGATAACCTGAGCGGTGCTCAGTCTCTAAATAAAAGACAAGTAAAGACTTTGGACAAATCGCCTTGATTCTCGTTTTAGTCTCATCGTTTTCGGCTCACCTTGTAAATATTCGAATGAAATAAGTACACGACACTCGTGTCTCATTGTAATCTCGAAAGTGAGAGTGGAAAAAAAAGGTGAATGAAATTTAATCTTTAGTTTAATTTCTTTTAATTTTTTTTTTCGAGCAACTTCTCACAGACTATCGAACTTTGTTCACGTATCCTTCACGTACAAAAAAAAAAAAAAAAAGAAACGAAATTCTCTATGTAATGTGTACTATATTGATTATATGTTGATTCGCAATAATGTAAATTTGTTCGAATAAGATTGCCGGGATATTCGAGATACAGCGATGAAAATAGAGTGAAAGCATGTAACTCTGTCTCGTCGTTCACTGGGGTAAGCTTTGTCTTAAATCAAAAAAACATTTCTTTTCGAATTTTTCGAAAATCCTGCGCTTGAAGAAAGAAAAAAGCGTAATGGCAAGACGAAACATTGTCTCGACAAAATTGCTGATCCTAAACAAAGCTTCCCAAAACACACACATCACACATGTCAACGAAAAAAAAAGATTCATCTTTCAAAAAGAAGAAGACCGGAGAACTGAAAAAAAAAAAAAACAAGGAATTAAGAAAGAAAAGTGTATTAATAAAATACAATGCTTACGTTCTGCTCCACGTTCGTGCACTATCCCCCTGCTTTTTCAATTCCGTTTTTTTAAATTAATTGATCTCGATTTATTATAGTAAATTATAATGTTAAGGCAGTTATTGTGATTTACAATTATTAAACGAGTGCTATATTTTTTGCAGTGATTTTATGAAATGATTTATAATGCATTAATTTACGATTTGTATTACAGAATCTTAAATGCAACATTCTGTGAATATTTTTGTTCAGTTTTATCTTTTCATTTATATTCAAAGTTACAGCCAATTACAGCGGCGAGAAAAATTTCATAATTTTATTATCATAGAATATTCATACAATTTTCATTTTTTTCCTATTAAATATTCTGAACAGGGCCGCATTCTTCTCACAAAATTCTGCACTCAATTTTTTTTCGCAGTGTTTTAATAACGATAAAAAATACGGTTTGTTATTTAAAAAAAAAAACTCGACGAAAGTGTCCGTTGAAATTTATATTGATCAGTTAATATTTTTTCAAATACATAGCTTTACATGTTTTGATAGTGCATCCAACTTTGCATAAACCACTGTAAGAATTTAGCACTTATTTGACTGTCGTGAAATGCATTAATTACCTTAAGGAGACTCCACCAATTTCAGGCAAAAAAAGAGTGTTTTATTTTTTTCTATCATTAAAAAAAGACGTATTAAAAATGACATGCTATAAGTTGTTTGTAACGGTGATCGTGTAAAAAAATCCAGGTTTCAATACAATAAATTGTAGAGATTAAGTTTCTTTGTATTTTATATTTATATTTTAAATTACGCCTGCAATTTTTCTTTTATTTGTCCGTCAGTTTTTTTTAACACCAAAATACAGTCGCGAACAATCAATAGCATGGAATATTTTATACATTTTTTTTTGTTTCATTAAAAAAAATTAAAACACAGTTTTTCGGTCTCAAATTAGTGGATCGTTAAATAAACTACAGTAAGGTTTCACAAAAGAGGAGAAAAACAAAACGCGGTATATTGTTTGGAGATTGTGATTAAATCACTTTGTAAATTAATTACCGATATTTCAGTGATTATCTGCAGATTTAATTAAATAATAAATATAGAGTGCATCTCCCGATAACAAAATAAAAAAAAAAAAAAACAATCTATCGTGAATGATGGACGAATTTGATGCTATTTTTTTTAGCAAAAAAAAAAAATATGTGACTTGGGGAGGGAAGAAACCTTGTTTTATTCAAATGGCTGTGATGCGTGAGATTAAATATTAATAGTTTAGCGTAATAATTCTAGGAAAAGAGAGAAGATACGACTGCGATCGAGGGATCGGTTCTTTCGAACAAAAAACAACAAAAAGGATTTTTTTTTTAAGCCCGACATTTTTGGGAAACATACTATGTGTGTGTCATTGATGAGCCTCTGTCCTAAAAAATTCCATTCCTGTATTATTATCCTGTAAAGATTCTATTAGGGGGGCTCCAACAAATCTGTCAAAATTTCTTTTTTTTTTTAGTAGTAAAAAATCGTATAAAAAATCCCTTGAGTCTGTTTTCTTTATAAAAATCATAAAACATGAATAAAATTCCTAGTTTCGAATATTAAAAAATGTAAAACTTCCATGTCCTTCAAAAAAAGATAGAAAAGGAAAAAATTGCATTAAAAAACAAGACAAATTCCTATTTACTATTTTTTTTTACTACGGATTTTTTAATACGATTTTTATTACAGGTAATAATAAATAAAACACGTTTTTTTTTTGTTTAAAATGAAGAGAAAGCAAAAGAAATAATTTTAGTTAATCATATTTCAGAGTATTGCCAATATTACTTGCTGAGGTATTTGAATAAATTTGTGGTTTTTTAAAAATCGAATTGGACTTTCAAGTATCTTTGGAACTTTTTTCAAGTTCAGACATTTTTAAATAGAGTTTGTTGAGGATTACTTTTTAAACATCCTGACCAATTTTTAATCAATATATTTCTTCCTTGACAATAAAAGAAGTCATTATCTTTTTTTTTTTAATAGTTCGACTTTACCTAAAATATTTTCAGTATCATTTTGAATTTGAGGAATCTGGTAATAAAATTTATTGAGTACGAGTTCGTGAACATCTTGCCCAATAGTTTGTCATATTTCCTTGGCTCCGAAAAAAGATATCACCAATATTTTTTAATTTGTATTTCAACGTGATATAAAAATATATTCAGTACCCTTTTGAATTTTATTAATCTTAATAGGATTTTCTTTGGGTGCAATTTTTAGCAAATGCACCAAAGTTTTAGCAACATCTACTTAAATCTAAATAAATGACGTACTTATAAACACTTAAAACCATTTCTATTAAATTAAAATTTATTTGTTCCCTCTATAAATTATTTTATATTAATTATTTTTTTCTTGAATAACAATTCGTTTCGTAATTTGAAAAAAAAAAAGGCCCTGGAATTAATTAAACGTGAAAAAAATGTTATATCTCTTCAAAGGAAGTTGACAAACTACTAACGAGAGTCTCAAACAGAAATTTAATTGCTCCAGTCCTTATGCTAGAAGAAATAAAAAAAAAAAAAAGGGTATTTCATTGGTCGAAGGGTATACCGGAGGCTTTTGAGGTAGAAAAAGGTGCATAAGGTGGTATAGAGGAGCTTCCACGTAAGGTACAAAGCTTGCGCAGGCGCTTTCGCGATTACGTTTTATATTTAAGGTCTCTCTGGTAGCATTGGACGTTAACAGGGGGCTCATCAGTGAAAAAGTCGTCGAGAAGAGGGTAAAAAAAAATTTCAAACTTTAATTTCGTACGAAATTTGAGTTTGGAAAAAAAAAAAACACACAAAAAAAAGATTTTGAATACCCGGAAATCGGTCGCATGTTTGAATTAAATTATGCCTGGCACGAAATGAAAACGTGAGATCCGAGAACTCCTAAATCCAGTGCTTGAGAGTACGATCGATTGTTGTATGCCTAGACGTATAGTTGGTAATAGTCGTGGAAACACGCAGGAGAGTGGGACCAACCCACAACACAATACAACGTTGATTCCCACTCGCCCTGTATGTATTCATTATATATACTTGCATACTGTGTATGCCAAAAAGATTTTGTACATTGACTTATAAATAAAAGAAATAAATAAATAAAGATAAAAATATGAATATAATATATATTAATATAATTGTACCTTATAATTCAGCGAATCGAGCCCACATTTCTTTCCATGTAATTAATTACATAATTAATTACATGAAACTACCTGAAATATCTTTCGTATTTTGAATATGAAAAAATGTAGTAATAAGATATTTTTTGAGAATGATTTTTCAAACATTTTGCCCAATATTATAACTAAATATTTTGTTCTTTAGCTCTAGAAAAAAGTGAACGATATTTTTTTAAGTTCATATATTTTTTTAATATAAAAGAATATTTCAACTTCATGTTCGATATAAAAAATATAGCTTCAGTGCCCTTTTCAATTTTGTCATTATTTTATTTAGCCACGAATATTTCATTGAAGTTGAAATATTTTTTTTGTATTCTCAAAATATCGCAACTACGTATTTTCTTAATGTAATAAATATTTAAACTTCATCGAAAAATATCTTCCGTACTTTTTTCTATTTTATTAATCTGATATTTGGATTATATTTTTCATGTTCAGTCATAATAGTACATTGTGCACCAAGGGCGGAAAGTTGAACATTCCTCGCGAGTGTGTCTCAACACACGAGGTGGAATGTCAACTTCGCCCGCGGTGCACATACGTTTTTTTCACATATCTGCAGGAAGAGTTCGTACTTTGTAACGTGATGACAGGGGGGAAAGTGAGAGCTTTCCTCCCGTGGGAGTGCTTTCCTCCCTAGGGAGCAAAGTACTTACTTTCGCCCCTCTCACCGGGGAGCAAGGTACGAACTTTACGTGCAGGTTGGTGAAAAAATATATTTGCATACTGTGTATGGCAAAGAGATTTTGTAAATTTACTTGTAAATAAATATATAAATAAATAGATATAAAAAGATGGATATAATGCATATTAATGTAATCGTACAATTTAATAAGCGAATTTAATTCACTTTACTTGTTGAACTTTCATGATTTATATATAATTTATAAAAATAAAATAAATTCATTTTTTATTTCACCAAGTATTTCTAAATTTCGTTCTATGACCTGATTTGATTTTTATCATTCATTATTTATTATTATTATTTTTTTAATTATCAAGTTTAAAAAAAACACCTTTTTTAAGCAATTTTTACAGCGGATATAAAGACGTTGAGAAAAATGTGCTCCCATTTTTGAAAATCTCACTTTTTAAAAACATTTATAATTTTCGACATCGAAATACAACTAAGTATTTTAAGTTAACATTAAAATTAAAAGCGTCCTGAAATAGTGTTTTAAAAGTTTATTCTTATTATTATTATTACAACAATGCATTACATTTTTATAAACAAAAAAATAATTGTGGGACGATTTTCGAAGTTGCATTACAAAGATATATTTTCTGTTTTACAACTTGTACATATAAAAAGTGATATTTATATGATGTTAAGAGACGTGGCATGATATTTGTAAAATTTTCATATTTATTTTACGTTTCATAGAAATTAAGGAAAGATAAATTTATTTTTAAAAACTACCGAAAATTGATTGTTGTCGACAATATCGAGTCTATTTATTTTGATATGCATTATTGTCGAATAAAAAAAATACATCTAACCGAAAAAATGTAACAGAACGATAAATAACAATAAATATTTATTAAAAATAATGTTATAAAAAAAAAAATTATGCTCGAGATTTTGCTACAAAGTGAAGGTTTCATATATTCTGATTTTTGTTGGAAATCCAAAAAATGTGTAACTAATACACCTAAATAACAATCCGTCATTTATTATAAATAATATAACTAAAAAAAAGTGTATCTTCCGTAACTATTTTATTTTTACTATATTAAAGATGAAATGGAGGCTCAATTTATTTTAGGTAAATTCCACGAGTCTGTTTTGCCTCAGCCTATTTTTTTTTTTCTTTTTTTTTTTTTTTAACCTTTTAACCGGTATTGCCGCAATACAAGAGCAGCCTAAGTCTCGATATACAAGCGTGTTGCGTGTCGGCTCGATTATTTTTCCATCGCTTTGGGAATCGCCGGGGCATGAGGGAAAAAACTACTGAGCGACAAGAGAGCAACACACAGCGACAGCATGAAGCGTGGTATGCGCGGCGTGCTCGCGTGGTTGCCAGGATACCTGGGGCAGCACTACGGCCCTTGTTTTTCCCGAGCTCCAGGGGTCATATCATAGCCGACGGCGTGGCACCGTGCTCGTCCTCGTCTTCATCTTCCTAGAGCTTTCCATACACACACACACACACACACACACAGAGAAACGTCGCGTGTTTCCGAACCAACAGACTCAACAATCCCTCCTCATATACTTGATGCGCCTTTTCCCTCAGGATATTCCCAACAACCCTCCCATTCTATTATAACACTCGAGTAATTCATTTACAGTCTCATTAACGCAACATTATTATCTTCCAGCTCGTTTCTTATCTGCGCTCTGAATAAGAGATACGATCTTTGATATATTAGCCTTTCTTAAAAACATCATTTTTTTTTTTTAATTTAAAATGCAGATTAAAAAAGTAGAACTTTGCAAATTGGTTTCTCTACAGAGCTTCCACTATGAGGAAGTACGTTTATCTACTTTGGCTTCCTTATAGAGGAAACTTTGTTTTTTAAAATTTTAAATGCAGATTAAAAAAGTAGAACTTTGCAAATTGTTTTCTCTACAAAGCTTCCACTATGAGGAAGTACGTTTATCTACTTTGGCTTCCTCATAGAGGAAACTTTGTTTTTTTTTTTAATTTTAAATGCAGATTAAAAAAGTAGAAGTTTGCAAATTGTTTTCTCTACAAAGCTTCCACTATGAGGAAGTACGTTTATCTACTTTGGCTTCCTCATAGAGGAAACTTTGTTTTTTTTTTAATTTAAAATGCAGATTAAAAAAGTAGAAGTTTACAAATTGTTTTCTCTACACAGCTTCCACTATGAGGAAGTACGTTTATCTACTTTGGCTTCCTTATAGAGGAAACTTTGTGTTTTTAAATTTAAAATGCAGATTAAAAAAGTAGAAGTTTGCAAATTGTTTTCTCTACAAAGCTTCCACTAGGAGGAAGTACGTTTATCTACTTTGGCTTCCTCATAGAGGAAACTTTGTTTTTTTTTTATTTAAAATGCAGATTAAAAAAGTAGAAGTTTGCAAATTGTTTTCTCTACAAAGCTTCAACTATGAGGAAGTACGTTTATCTACTTTGGCTTCCTTATAGAGGAAACTTTGTTTCTTTTTAAATTTAAAATGCAGATTAAAAAAGTAGAACTTTGCAAATTGGTTTCTCTACAAAGCTTCCACTAGGAGGAAGTACGTTTATCTACTTTGACTTCCTCATAGAGGAAACTTTGTTTTTTTAAATTTAAAATGCAGATTAAAAAAGTAGAAGTTTGCAAATTGTTTTCTCTACAAAGCTTCCACTATGAGGAAGTACGTTTATCTACTTTGGCTTCCTCATAGAGGAAACTTTGTTTTTTTTAATTTAAAATGCAGATTAAAAAAGTAGAAGTTTGCAAATTGGTTTCTCTACAAAGCTTCCACTATGAGGAAGTACGTTTATCTACTTTGGCTTCCTTATAGAGGAAACTTTGTTTTTTTAAATTTAAAATGCAGATTAAAAAATTAGAACTTTGCAAATGGTTTTCTCTACAAAGCTTCCACTATGAGGAAGTACGTTTATCTACTTTGGTTTCCTTATAGAGGAAACTTTGTTTTTTTTTAAATTTAAAATGCAGATTAAAAAAGTAGAAGTTTGCAAATTGTTTTCTCTACAAAGCTTCAACTATGAGGAAGTACGTTTATCTACTTTGGCTTCCTCATAGAGGAAACTTTTTTTTTTTTTAAATTTAAAATGCAGATTAAAAAAGTAGAACTTTGCAAATTGGTTTCTCTACAAAGCTTCCACTAGGAGGAAGTAGGTTTATCTACTTTGGCTTCCTTATAGAGGAAACTTTGTTTTTTTAAATTTAAAATGCAGATTAAAAAAGTAGAACTTTGCAAATTGTTTTCTCTACAAAGCTTCCACTATGAGGAAGTACGTTTATCTACTTTGGCTTCCTCATAGAGGAAACTTTGTTTTTTAAAATTTTAAATGCAGATTAAAAAAGTAGAACTTTGCATACATGTAAATATTTTTAAAAAAATGTAAAATAATGAGGAAGCAATTTGCAAGGTTCCACTTTACAGGCTTGTTTGTGCATGAAAAAATTTGTCTACTATAAAAATCGCAATTCAAAAAGCTTTTGAAATTTTAGGATCGTCATGAAATTGAAACGTCTCAACCGATTTTCTTCAAATTTGTACTCAAACCTTGCTTCACGGTGCTCAATACGTGAAATAAATTTCAAGTCGGTATCTATTAATTAAAAATTCGTAAAAGATCGTAATTAAAAAGATCGTAATTAAATTAATTAAAAAATAAAAAATGTTATAAAATTCGAACTACTCGACCGATTTCGGCCAAATTTGAATTAAAACCTTGTTTTATCACAGTCTAGAAGTAAAACAAATTTAAGCCCGATATCTCGCAATTTGTAGGAGTGAATGCTCGAACGACATTTGTCAAAAGTTAAAAAACGTAATAAAATTTTGTACCGCTCAACCGATTTCCGTAAAATTTATACCCAGACCTAGTTCTAGGACAATCCACATGTGTGCCAAATTTCATTGAAATGTGCCTAAAAAAGTCGAATTTTTTTTTTCGCCACAGCATCGTTTTGCTTTTTTTGGAATAAAATCGAAATTTATCAACATAGCGAACGTTCCTTAAAATAAATTCATCCTCGATACTCATTAATTGTGAAATCACGTGGTAAATTGCAGCCGGTCATCCCAGAATTTAGAAAAGTAGAAGTGTTTACGGACATTTGAAAAAAAAAATCAAAATTGCAACAAAATTTTAACCAATCTATCGATTTTCGCCAAACTTGGCACCTATCATGGTTCACTGTAAGTTCGTTTGTGTTCAAAATTTCAGCCCGATATTTCTTAATTTGCGGAAGTTATAGCGTGAAAACGATTTTTTCAAAATTTTCAAAACGCTGTCAATTTTGAATTTTTCAACCTATTCGCGTCCACTGCAATCCCAAACGTTGTTGTATGATAGCCCACTTGGGTGCAAAATTTGAAGCTAATACATCGAAAATTACGACGGTTATCGTGCTAACAATGTAATTTGCACATACAAACATACAGACATTTCGTACAAATCACTTTTCTCGACGTTTTGGACCATTCTGAGTTTGCTGAAAAGAAAATCTCAAGAAAAAAAAAAGAAATTCACGAAAACAAGGCTTCCTCTATGAGGAAGCAATAATAGCAAAAAACATTTTTTTCTCTTTTTCAAAATAAATACTAAAGAGTGATATCCTAAAACAAAATTGTCCGATATTTTTAATCATTCAATTAAAAAACATTCCATTTCATTCACTCCACTTTTTTTTTCCATTCAAGTAATTCCTTTTGAAATCCAAAGCCTATTTTATCCAGCACTGCAGGAAACGTGTATTCACGATAGGAAAAAAAGCTTTCTCTTTCCCTGCGAGAGGAAAGTGAAGCACCATTAGCGATTACCCATCTAATCGATCGCGATGGAACCTTAGAGGCAGACTATAGTTTAAAAAAAAAAAAAAAAAAAAAAAGAAAAAAAAAATAGAAGACAATGTCACAAGAGGTCGAGTGGCGTTCAATGCGCAGGTTTATAATAACGGGTTAATACTGAAATGGAGCGTTAATAGTATATCGCGTTTTTACACCCCTGAGTACATAGTCGAGCAACCCTTCTTCGTGATAAAGAACATATTAAATGTATCGTTGATGGCGTTGCATAGACGTTACCACTTTTATTTATTAAAATTGCAGACTGGAAGAAGAAGAAGAAGAAAAAAAAAGAAAAAATGATGCAAAGTCGATGGCTGACCGAGAATTACAAAAGCCAGAATGAAAATAAATGAAAAAAAAGATGACGTAAGCATAGTAATCGTTCATTCATTCTTCTTAGCGTGAATAATCGTGAACAGCCCCTCGTCGTCGTTGTGGCGCCAATCAAAGACGGAGAAAAACAGTTTTGCGTTGTGAGGCTGACAATGAATCGTTCCCATCCCGAGGTCCTTTTTTTTTTTTTTTTTTTTTTCCCTTCGCCCGACTTTCGCTTTCTCTCTGAAGGGGAACGCGCCCTACACACGTTCAATACAATCGTTCATACAGTGGAGACAGACGACAATGATGTCATCGTGTTCACGTGAAGAGGCTAAGCTCGCGTTTTATGTCACATATCACGCGATAACAGAGAGTACCGTGGTTTTTTTTATGTGAAGCAAAGCAGGTTTTCCACCGTCATTGATTTTCGAGGAGATAAATAACGGAAATGTGAATTTGTGATGTGTTTTATTGATGCGCAACAGTTTTTACAGTTAAAGTGTACCATTGCTCGTGTTCTTCACATCGGAGTACCGGTATTTGATCGTGTTGGCCACAGAGTACCGGTACTCTTGTAGTGCTGGCTCACTTATAGATACTTTGGGCAACAATGGAACTCCGAGAACAATGGAGGCTACAATTACAACTATTGAATACCGGTACTCTAGTGTTCAATCACGAATACTGTTCTCATTTCTGTGACTGCGGATGAATCTTCTCAAATAACCCTAAAGTATCTGTTAAATTATAACATATAGATGTGAATCAGAATTTGAGTACCTGAGTATTTGTATTTTAGCGAGGTTGGTTGATATATATATATATATATATATATATATATATATATATATATTTTTAAATAATATGAAAAATATTGCAGTCATTAAGTATGAATTACAGAGTATGCATGGAGGTGAATGAAAATCGAATTACTCCGGTATCGCCGTCGTGAATACCGGTACTCTGTAATGACACCTAAATGCCATGTATGCATTACAATAATAATATTAGATGGTGCGTTAATTGCACTATCCAGATTCAGTTACTTGTGGGTGGGTGCTTTATCTGCTTCATGAATACCGGTACTCAGCCATCGTAAGTCCATTACAAAATCCCATTAATGCGATTACGTGGCACGCTCATCGCCCCTGTCTCTCCTAGACTTTTTACAGAGCTTAAAGAGAATGCTGCTGCGCTGATGTGTTATCTACCTTCGAAATACCGGTACTCAGCCATTGCATCTCAATGTAAAACATCCCATTATTGCGATTTGTTTCCATAGCGATGGCACGTGTAACTCGAAGATATCTCACAGATATTAAAATGAATACAGGCACTCTGATGTTACATTGCGCTCCTGAATACCGGTATTTGGCTATCATAAGTCGACGTCATAACTCCCATAAACAAGAAGAAACGCGTGGCTGATCGCACGTGAGAATCGTATAGCGTGGGGAAATGCTGGTAGTTTGGCGCCTCGGGTCGATACCGCGGAGTCACGTACTCTCTCTCTCTCTCACTCTCTCTTTCTCTCTCGAGTGCTCCTGGCGAGAGGCGCTACAGTACCAGTCTGTCTCGTCCATGTTACGTATTCTCCATGTCTAGCTAAAGATTTACAAGTTTCTTCATAGTTTTTACCTTGTTAACTGTTTCTTTCGCCGGACTCAAGAATTAAGAAAAATCCCGTTTGAAGAGGCCAAAAAAAGTTACTCACCCTGATCTACATTTTTTTTTTTTCAAAGATAATTTAGTTGATTAAAAACTGTCATTTATTCATCTCGTGGAAAATCAATTCACTAAAAGCTGGGTATTCAATTTTTTTTTATTTGGGCCTTTTTTTTTTTTTTTGGTATTCATTGTCGTTGTGTACACCAGTCGCTATTCATGCCAGCTACTCCAGCTTCGTTCTACGCGACGACGCGGTCTTGCGCGTTTATCCGGCCTGGCTGCCCCTTCTGCCCCCATCCCCCTTCACCGCGAACTCACGACCCCCGCCGAGAGTCGAGACGAAGAACGGGGAAACGTCAGACTTCTGTCAGTGGCCTCTCGGACTCTCGAGAGTGTACATAACGTTTACAATACGAATACGCGAAAGGGACGGGTTTAACCCTTCAAGGGGGGATTATCCTTCTCCTTATCACTTTCTATCCCTCTTCTCCTTCTTAGTTTTTCATTTGTCTCACCTTCTCTGACAAAAGTCTCTTCTTTTCTTCACACCTTGAGTGCACCGGAAAAAAAGAAAAAAAAAAAGAAAAGAAAACAAGCACTTTGAAGAAATCGGAGTACGTTTGGCAATTTTTCTTTGTGATAACAGTGCTTAAATTATTGAAAGGATTTTATCCATATTGTACTAAATTCGTAGTTCTTGAATAATTGATTTAATTTAAAAAAAAAATTTTCCAATTATTTTTTATATTTTTTTTTGGTGATAAAGTACTTGAATTATTGAAAGGATTTTCCCATATTGTACTCAATTAATAGTTCATGAATAATGGAGTCATTGATTTGATTGTCTTCGAAAATGGGTCAATTATATTTTCCATTTTTTTTTTTTGGTGATGAAGTACTTTAATTATTGAAAGGATTTTCCTCACATTGCACACATTGCAAATATTAGTTTTTAATAATGGAGACATTGATTTAATTCTTTTAAAAAATGGGTCAAATTTTTATTTTTTTTTTGTGACAAATTACTTCAATTATTAAAAAGAGTTTCTTCTATTGTACTCGATTAATAGTTCTTTAATAATGGAAACATTGATTTGAATATTAAAAAAAATGAGTACATTATTTTTTCAATTTTTGTGATGAAGTGATTTTATTGTTCATTATTCTTCAACAACAAAGACATTAATTGAATTAACCAAACATAAAATTTGATCAATTATTTTTTTCAGTTTATTGATTGTAAAGTGCTTCAATATTTGACTGAATTTATCTCATTTGATGCTATTTGATAACGCTTGAATAACAGAGACGTCGAAGCACTTATTAATTTTTAAAAATCAGTCAATTATTTCACAATTTTTTTTAGTCATCAATTGCTTTTGATTGGTTTTATTTCATTACTCTAGATTAATCTTACTGATTGGTTTTGTCCCATTACTACCAGATCTGTACTATAGAACAGAAGGACTGGCTAAATTATTATTTTCAACGAGATTCAATTATTTTTTTCAATTTTTCAAGATTGAAATTAATTTTTGTAATTGATAAGAATCGACCATATTGTCCCCAATGAAGTGCTTAAATGAATGAGACATTGACTTGGCAATCATTTTTTATTTTTGATCGATGAACTATTTTTTTTTTTTTTCAATTTTTATGCACGATAAAGCGCTTCAATAATTCACAGAAATTTTTCAATTATCCTTCGACACCAGAAATATTGATGTAATTACATAGAAAAGAAATCAATTATTTAGCCATTTTTATAGCTAAAAAATTTCTTTGTTAATAATTTAAAAAACGTGTCCCAATTGTCCACAATTAATTGATTTTTTTTTTAAATAGTCAATTTATACGTGATAAAGTGCTTCGATAATTTGAATTATTTGAGCCAATTGTTCCTCCTTTAATGTTGCTTCAACAACGACGGAATAAACACTAAAAAAAAATATTTTAGTTTCAGTGAAAGTGAAATGAAAATGACTGGATGATAAACGATGAAAAATGGATTCAACAAGTTATTTTTTTTTTTTTTAAGTGAGTCAAAAATATTGACCGATTAAAGCGTCGAAGTATCAGAATGAATGAGCGATCGGATTTCAGGCGCTCGGTAGATTTTTCCCGCCCGGATATAAGGCAACGACGATAAAACGCGTGTTTTACCAACAAGTTAGTGTAACTTCCTATTGTTTCCGTATCGCAAACGGAAGGGTTACAAATTAGCGAAATCTTGAAGCGATAATGATGGTTCCGGTTGTGATGATTGTGGCGGAACGCTCGATGAATCGAGAGCCAACGAAGCGATGAAATCAGGTGGTACACGAGGTCCACTGGTCAAGTAATCGGTCAATCGGTCATTGAAAGGGTCAAAAGTCAAGCTATAGTTCAGAAGGTAACGTCACTTCGTCATTTCCTTCAACCTTTTCATTCTTTTTTTTTTTTTTTTTGTAATTGTAGCTGAAGTCGTTTTTAACGAGCCTGAAAAATAATCCATATTTGCGTTCCGCGTTTTGGTCGAAATGTCAATTACAAGCCTCAATGATCGGATTTGGAACGTTCTGGTTGATCAATTATTGACCTTAATGAAGATTGAATATTTTGCAGTGATAGTTGGTCCATTTATTTGTATTAGTAGTATGAAAAAATATGACTGAAATGTTTCTAATATTTCGTTACTGGAATAATTGCTACAACTTTGATGGTCAAACATTGAAAAATATTTATTAATTCAACGTTGCAATTTTTCATTTTGTGAAATATTGTGGAAAAAAACGATATTTCTTTAGAAATATTTTTTCTTGTGTAATAGAAACAACTTGAACTCCTAACTATGTGTCATCAAGACATAACTGAAGAAAAGAAGAGAATATCTTGGTCGGATCCTAGATAGAAATAATAGTTCTCTTTGGTATCCTTTAGTAATTTCGAGTTTTAGAAGTGGAAATAATTTCGGCACTACCGCAGTTCTACAGAATGTTCGATTCTACACAAAAGCAATTCTACACATACCCCAACTCTGCATAATAGCAATTCCACGAAGGCCCAATTCTACACATGGCCCAATTCTACGAAGGCCCAATTCTACACGTGGCCCAATTCTACACATGGTCCAATTCTACACATGGCCCAATTCTACACCTGGCCCAACTCTACACAACAGAAACTCTACACAATGTGCGAGCCTACACAACATCAATGCTACACGCGCTCAAAATCTGCACAACATCAATTCTACACAGATCCCAACTGTACACAACAACAATTCTACACCTGTCCCAACTCTACCCAAAAGCAATTCTACATATGGCCCAACTCTACACAACAGGAACTCTACACAATGTTCGAACCTACACAACATCAATGCTACACGCGCTCAAAATCTACACAACAGCAGTTCTACACATGGCCCAACTCTACACAAAAGCAATTCGACACATGGCCCAACTCTACACAACAGGAACTCTTCACAATGTTCGAACCTATACAACATCAATTCTACACATATCCCAACTATACACAACAACAATTCTATACCTGTCACAACTCTATATAACAGCAACTCTGCACATGCCCCAACTGTACACAACAGCAATTCTACACAATTTTCATCTTTACGCAACATGAATTCTACACCTGTCCCAACTCTATACAACAGCAATTCTACATCTGTTCGAACTCTATACAACAACAATTCTGCACATGCCCCAACTCTAAACAACAGGAATTCTACACAATGTGCGACTTTACACAACATCAATTCTACATAAACCTCAACTCTAAACAACAGGAATTCTACACAATGTGCGACTATACACAACATCAATTCTACACAAAACTCAACTCTACACAACAGAAATTCTACACAATAAAAGTACGCCCGTGAAAACATTTTTATTTGTTCAGTAGGAGCATGTGTAGAATTGCTTTTATGTAGAGCCGAGCATTGTGTAGAGTTGGATTCCGTAGAACCGCTGTGTTGCCATTATTTCTACATGAAATGTAACTTCCAATTTTCCGTGACACGAAATTTCTCGTAACGCTCATCTATATAAAACCTAATAGGAATTTATGACACAGTAAAA
This sequence comes from Perithous albicinctus, assembly GCA_964016905.1. Lineage (NCBI taxonomy): Eukaryota > Metazoa > Arthropoda > Insecta > Hymenoptera > Ichneumonidae > Perithous > Perithous albicinctus. The sequence continues at coordinate 11,179,480 of OZ024697.1, forward strand.
CCACCTTAGTTGTCCTCCTTCAGAGATTCATCTTTATCATCTTCATAAAAAAATTGTTGACTTGCTATGTTACCTCTGAAATATTTAACTGTTCATATTATCGTCAAAACTTGCTATGCTTTCATTAAACACGTTCAAAAGAACTTTGTTCGTCATTGCTGATCGCGAATCCACTGGAGAACAAACTATTGTCAATGGCAATTGTAGGCTTGCTATTGAATATCTTTAACTTCTCTTAGGCGAGACACCAGGTCAATCAATTTCTTTTTGTTTTTGCTCCTAAAGCTAAAATATACTTCCTAACAAAATCATTGCTACTGTGATTTGATCAGAGAAAAAAAATCTTGCTACACTTTAAGCAATATTTTCTTCACTTTTCCCATTTTTATGCTCATTTAGACATGAATTGTCATCCCCACTTCCCTTTTGATCAATCGTTTAACACTGAGACTATTCAATGCCTTTGAAAGAAAAATCCTTGTGACAAAGACACTTTTTTTGCCAAAGGCAAATAGTTCCTCGTTAGGAATTGGTACTTAATCATTCACTTTAAAGGAAAATGAGTGACTGACAATTTATGCTATTAATCTAAACTCGTCAAAGACGAGTAAACCTTTGATGAGATTTTCTTTTTCATAACGACTTCCAGGCCCAAAGATTACTTGTCATTGATCAGATTCCAGATTTTTTTTTCCTTGGATTTATTAGACCTATTTCAAGATTTCTCATCCCCAGTGCTTTCAAAGAATTATTCTCGTGTCAAAAGCTTATCATCCATTTTGAGATAGGATATTGCGTTCCTTGCCAGAAATGGTCTTTGAAAATACATATTTTACTGGCAAAAGAAATTCTTCTTTGCCAAAGGCATTGCATAAGTCCCTTTTTTAGAAATTCATATAAAAACCATTAATGAAAGTCGAATTGAGAAGAAATCCTGTCTTGTGATTCATCAAACAATTTTTTGCACTTAAACTGAAACGTCTTGGCAAGGATTTTTCATTCCTAAAGCTTCATTTTCAAAGTCTTCATGGCTGATCATCAATTTCGAAGTGGAATACCAACCTCCTCATAAATAATTATCTTTGCAGTCATCAAGAACTTTCCAAAAAACTTTTCCACCATACATTTGCCCAATTAGAATTTCTCAAAGGAAATTCCTATAGGAGTTTCTAATAAAAAAAATTTACATAGTCGACGAATACATATTTAAAAGATTTTTTTTTAAATGCCGAAAGTTATGGTGTCCCAGTTGATAAAAGATGTCCGATATATGAGTTCAACAGATTAAAAAAAAACACCAAAACAGGACATTTCCAGATTACGTGATGTGCATAAGAAATATGAACAAAAAATCTGAAAGTAAAAATGAGGTAATTTCCATGCCCATCACGTCATTCATACCCTCCACATTGCATTTCCCTCGAATGTCTTGAATCCAAGTCCACATGCATAATACAAATACCAGGTTGAGATGGTACTTCCTATCAAAAAAATCTTTGTAAAAAAAAAAATTCTGTTCACGTATACATCGTCGCTTCTGCATTAATGTCGCGTGTTTCCCGTCGTGTTCTGACGCGTGACCAAGTTCCCTTTCAGAATTCTCCCCTCGTTTTATGCTGTTTACGACATATCGATCAAAACGTAGCATCGAATGATTGTCTCGTTATAATGTGACCTGTTAGGGTTGAAGACATTATTTCTTAAAATAATAATAAAGCAGAGATATCATTCGCCTCCCTTTTGGATGAAATCCTTCAACTTTTCCCCTCGGTAAAGCGTCTCTTCACGATACTGATTAAGGCCTGTTTTCAGTGACGTTAAAAAGGCTTTATTAGCGACGGATTATCTAACACACCTTTTCTACGAGACTACCAGTAAAACGATTCACCGGATTTTCATAATCTGTTATTCCCTTTCGTGACTTATCGCTCCGATTAAATTACAAGCTTTACCTGTTGTCCGATCATATATTTATAGTGCGATAATAGAGACTTGGCACTCATGCCAGCCGGAAATATACAGAACGAACTGTCCAGACTCTAAAGACTTCATATTACAATTTTGTAGAGATGGAATTTTCAATGAAAATAAATAATTATATAATTATTTCAGTGCCTTTATGGGGAGAATAAAATTATGAACGTCTAATGGAAATTGTTGCTGGAAAAATAAGTTCGCTTTTTTAGATTTCCTTTTTTTTTTTTTTACGAAAATAAAAATAATTATGCTACAAAGAATGAATGAAAAACAAGATTTACTCCAGAAAATGTTATTTGAAATTTATATCTTGGAATTTATGATTCTGAAATTTTTTTTCTAAAAACGGACGTTTAAAATGTTCACTTACTTACGCAATTGTACAATGGAATTTTTATAGAGACGGGATTTTCAGAGGAAAAAATTGATTACAATTATTTCAAAGCTTTTTTAGAGAAAATAAAATTATGAACATTCAATGGAAGTTGTTGCTGGAAAAATAATCAAAATAATTATGTTTAAAAAAAAGCTATAAAAAATGTTATTTAAAATTTCTATTTTGGAATTTATTGTCCTGGTGAAATAAAAAATACTTCATTACTTTACCATTGACATCTGTTTTTAGAATTTACGTTTCTAAAAAACAATACTGAACTTTACAGTTAAATTTGTTTACAAAATAAAGTAAAGATTTGTAATTCATTGATTTTTAAAAATTTAATTAAAAATTATAATTTATAATATAAATATTTTATTAATAAAATGAAATACTGAAAATTCGACAAAACGTCTTTTTTCCTTTCAGAATGTACGTGTGTCAAGCGACATCGCGTTATCCAAGCGCCACTAATCTGGCTTGCAAGAATTTTGTATCCTGACGTATCATAAAGAAAAATTAACCGATGAAAGCCAAGTGAATCCTTCCAAATTGAAGGAGAAAAGAGCGGAGAAAAAACGATGCACAAGTCTAGAATACAATTTCATGAGTGAAGAGACGCGAAAGGAAGGGCTCAGGATCGGCCAGAATCATGTTACTCGGACGAGTACGTCTGGCCTACTTTAAGAAACGTTTGAAGAATTCAAGTAAAGCGAGTAGCACGTGGCAGTCAAGCTGCTGCTGTTGCTTATTTCGAAGTAGGATCGTGATCGAAAGGATCCCGAAAAAACGGACGAACGAACGTCAACAGTCGGACAAACGATGAGCAAGAGTGTGGAGCTGCTCGCTGGATCGGAGGACGGTGAGCCGATGCCTGGTGAGCCAGATGAAAGAAAAATCTCAATCACCACAAAAAAAAATAAAAATAAAATTTAGTTCTCACAACTATGTGACTATAATGAATTTAATGACACTTCAGCTGTACATTAAGGTCACTCGAATTCCAACGTTTTGAAAATTCTTTGTACAGATTTTCAAAAGTGAACTGGTTTTAAAGCAGGTGAAATCAGAGTTATGGATTTCCGCTTGAAGTTTTAAAAAATGACAATCAATTTATAGACAAAAAATTCAATTTATATAAATTTCATAAATTTCATAAATTTATATAAATTTCATAAATTTATATAAATTTCATAAATTTCATAAATTTATATAAATTTATATAAATTTCATAAATTTCATAAATTTATATAAATTTCATAAATTTATATAAATTTATATAAATTTCATAAATTTATATAAATTTCATAAATTTATATAAATTTCATAAATTTATATAAATTTCATAAATTTATATAAATTTAATAAATTTATATAAATTTCATAAATTTCATAAATTTTATAAATTTCATAAATTTCATAAATTTCATAAATTTCATAAATTTCATAAATTTTATAAATTTCATAAACTTTATAAATTTCATAAATTTCATAAATTTTATAAATTTCATAAATTTTATAAATTTCATAAATTTTATAAATTTTATAAATTTCATAAATTTTATAAATTTCATAAATTTTATAAATTTCATAAATTTCATAAATTTCATAAATTTCATAAATTTCATAAATTTCATAAATTTTATAAATTTCATAAATTTCATAAATTTCATAAATTTCATAAATTTCATAAATTTCATAAATTTCATAAATTTTATAAATTTCATAAATTTTATAAATTTCATAAATTTTATAAATTTCATAAATTTCAAGATTTTCAAGAATTTCATGAATTTCATGAATTTCATGAATTTCATGAATTTCATCATAAATTTGTAAACATTCAGAAATCCTTTAAATTTTAGAAATTATATAAACGTCGCGTTCGAAGAATTTGAAAATAACTCAGTTTACGCTAAGAAACCTTCAAAAGTTCTCCCCTTACTTAAAATTCTATATAGAGCTAATTGTGCGTTCATTTAAGCGTTAAATGGGTTAGAGTCAGTGAGCTTAATTTTCGATTAATTATTAGAACCACTCAATGGTAGAGACGGAAAGCCAATAATTAACAAAAGCTCATTAACAGCAGCAACAAAGCAACTGAAAATCTGTAGATCTATATAATTCACTAACGAGCCGAGCTCGCGGCTTCGGTGCAGTAACTCGGTGCACTTGAAACGACAATTAGGGTCGTTTTTATCCCAGTATGTTTTATTGCAATGAGACACCGTTAATTTATCGACATGTCATCAATTTTATGAAGAATTTTATTACACTGGGTTTTACTTGTAATTGCAGAGGATAAAATTACTGCAACGGGACGACAGTTTTTAGTTGATTAAAAAAATACATTTATATGTTGAAATATCTGTTATACTTTTATTTCTCGTCAATGAAATATTTAATTTAATAATAATAAATATAATATTTTATTAAAGTTATCAACTTTATTTACTTCACTAAAAATCTTGCGACCACAGAATTTTTTTTTAAATTCATGTAATACAATAGGTGGCTGTTAGAATTATTTAATTTAAACAAATATTTTTATTAGCGTAAATAAATATTTTGCTAATTCAATTGTTTTGATTCCAATTTTGCCGTTCAATTAATCAAGTAGAATTTTTTTCGTAACTGAAATTTTGCAAATATTCAAATAAATTGAATTTTTCGTCGATGTGATTGAAAAAAAAATGAAAAAATAAACAATAAAGGTTTTTGTTGTCCAAATAATTTTAATTTTTTGTATTAAGTTTAAAATACCGAATTAAAATAACTTTTTCCTCGACTTAGTTTAAAAAATTAACAATTTTTTTTAGAAATAAATTTAATAAATATTTTTGATAATTTATAAATATCAAATCGAATTAATGATTTACAGATCAGACCCGCTCGGAATCGAGATCGGGTTTGAATTTGAATGGCAGCAGACAATTGTCAAGAAGCGCGACGGAGCTCAGACTGAACAAGCGTGAAGATTCGCCGTCGTTGCGCGGTCGTTCGTCTCAGACGGCGAGCGATAATCCTAATCGCGATTCCCCTCATCATCATCATCACCATCATCATCATCGATATTCCTCGGTTGCCCAGCGAACTCAGACCTTTTTTGCAACCCTCAAGAGCCGATGGGTACGCGGTCGAAGCAAAGAGCGGAAAAAGACCAAGGACGCCGCGGGAAATGCGATTAATCCACACGAGTCACCACAGAGAAACATCGAGTCCGATTATGCAGCCGATTATTCATCGGAACACAGCCGAAGCTCATCAGCAACTCAAAGTCCAGCCAGACACTGTCTTAATCATCCAGGTAAAATCATACTTCATATTGTAAATTTATGAAATTTATGAAATTTATGAAATTTATGAAATTTATGAAATTTATGAAATTTATGAAATTTATGAAATTTATGAAATTTATGAAATTTATGAAATTTATGAAATTTATGAAATTTATGAAATTTATGAAATTTATGAAATTTATGAAATTTATGAAATTTATGAAATTTATGAAATTTATGAAATTTATGAAATTTATGAAATTTATGAAATTTATGAAATTTATGACATTTATGACATTTATGGAATTTATGAAATTTATGAAGAAGTTTGGAGCATTTTTCTCTTTAGTTAAGTCAGTGCCCATTTTCTAAAATAATCCTTATAATCCTTTAAATTTAATAAATTTCATGGATTTCAATTTTTTAAATAAATTTCATGGATTTCAATTTTTAAAATAAATTTCATGGATTTCAATTTTTTAAATAAATTTCATGGATTTCAATTTTTTAAATAAATTTCATGGATTTCAATTTTTTAAATAAATTTCATGGATTTCAATTTTTTAAATAAATTTCATGGAGTACAATTTTTTAAATAAATTTCATAAATTGAAAAACATTGTGAAATCCTATAAGTTCCATAAATTTGCTTCATAAATTTCATCAACGTGAGAAGAACAGCACATGACGAACATTTATTAAGGTGCAAATGCAAGTTTTTTTTTCAGCAATGGTATCATCGATAAAAAAAAATTTATATACCCTTTTTCAAATTTATCCTTGATTCTATAGATTTAATGAAATTAATAATAACTTTTTGTATGATTATGTACTCAGAGTCTCCCCTGGCACGAGGTAACAGAGACAAGGGAGGAAACATACGCGAGGACAGTCCAGGAAGATGCAGCGACGGTTCATCGAAAGGCTCCCACGGAGCTTATCCTCGATACTCACGGGATAACATAATGCGTGGCGAGAACGATGAAGAACCAGGTGGTTCTGGGGAATGTGGAGCAGCCCTTCAGGACGAGGCATCGCGTCGACGAGAATTGGCACTTCGTCAGCACGCCTTCTTTCAATTACGATTGCATATCAGAAGAGGAGCTAATCTCGTCGCGATGGATCGATGTGGTAAGAGTTCACGGCTTCTGCTTTTCCATCTCTCCATCTTCCCTCAAACCCACTTGAGCCTTCACAATTCTTCCTATATTCCTCGTGCTTCTTCTCTGACCTCTTAAGCAATTTACAGTAATTAGCGAATCTCTAGTGGGACGTCCAATTGTCTTTTTTATCTTTGCACAGTCGACAATTTTTTTTTTCGTGTCGGCTTAGTGAGGTTCTTTGTATTTTTTTTTATGTAAGGATTTAACTCCGGAATTACACACTGGATAAATCTTACCCTATCGATATTTCAGGATATTACTGCTGCAATTAAAATTTGTGAATGGCTCCAAAACAATTTTTTTGTTTTAAGTATAAAAAAACACACATGGAATAAAAAATATGATTTTTCGCAACTGTTTATTTATCAGTATTTTTCAAAACCCCAAAAAATGTGTTACTTAAAAATGTATGTCTTTAAAATTTGTAAATATTTTGTAAATCTTCCGGCGGTATTGTAACGAGTAATGACACCATTATTTAAGAAATAATAATCCAAATTCGTATTTAATGATACAATTTTTTGTTAATAAGATAAACAAACGATTGATTAAACGTAACGAAGTATGGTTCTAATCGCATAAGAAAGATTGTAGAGAGTGCCCGATTAATTACAAAAGCTTCTGTCGCTCATATAATCTGACGTATAAAATGAGTAGCTGAAAGTTCGTCGATGTCTCGGTAATTGAGATGCGATGTAAAATGACGGCGTCATTAAATTGTCGCATAATTATGTAAATTGCAGGAGCTAGCGATCCTTATGTCAAGATCAAGTGCTCGGGTCGTCTACTTCACAAGTCTCGCACGGTTCATCGTGAATTGAATCCCGTGTGGGACGAGAGCGTCACTCTCCCGATCGAGGATCCCTTTCAGCCGCTAAACATCAAGGTAATTCGTGACTTCGTTACACAAGATATGTGAACTATAGTACGAACCCGCATGACTTATAACTTGTACAGTCGAAACCTTGACCTGTGCTAAAAATATTTAAGTCCAGAGGTCACAAGATTCTTTAGAATTTTCTATAATAGCTCGACTAGATTCTTCCAAAATAACGATTTAATAATGCTATAAAGCATTAATTTGACGAAAAATATTAAAAAAAAGAAAGTCTAAATGTGGTGAAGAGTGCTTGACAAGGATAGAAAGCTTGAAAGTCACTATAGTCCAACTAAAACGATGAATCAAAAGTGGTCACCTTACGGGACATTACACGTTTGAAACAATATCTAATCATGTATTGTCCCATAAGGTGACCACTTTTATTTCATCCTTTCAGTTGGACTATTAAACTTTTTGTCTTTGTTACATTCTAACTAATCGTTGCTAATACATTTTGGATGTCAATACTAATTTTATTTCTCCTTTCAGGTCTTCGACTATGATTGGGGTCTTCAAGACGACTTTATGGGAGCCGCACAACTGGATTTGGTTCAACTCGAGCTTGGCCACGCGCAGGACGTCGTTCTCGAGCTCAAGGATCCGGCTCGACCGCGTCAACACCTCGGAGAGTTGTTTTTGACTGCGACTTTGTGGCCGAGAAATCAGCAAGAAAAGGAACAGGTACATCCGTTATTTATCCATCTTATTATCTAGCCGCACGGCTTTTCTGTAGGTGGGATAGGCAGCGATTAGGATTGCTAAAAAAACTAACTAATTAACTCCATCAAGCTTTTAGTAGTATTACTGATGCTTTCAAGTTCTAAGAATTTCAAAACTATGACTTTTTTTCTAATGTTATTATTCTACAAAGCTTTCATGATTTCTAATTTTTATAACAACTCGCAACTTTTTCTGGACTCTACAAGTACGCCTTAGATCATTCGAATCGTTTTGTAAACATTTTTCATGCTGTACCAACTTTTTTGAAGACTCTAAATTAGTTCCAAAACCACTCCGAACAGGTGTTAAATGCAGTTCCGATCACACCAGACGTCCTCAAACCTGTTTTACCTCTCGTGTTGAAGTCTGAGCTTTCAACAGGTGCGCTTATGTTGCTCTACTTTTTCATTGTGTTGCCGGTCTCGCGGACAATTCGAACATTGTTTAACACCCGGTTAAACTTTCACCCGAACACTTATCGCAAACTTCTTGGCACACGTCCGAACCATGCTGTTCTGGTTTGAATTTTATAACTGCCAAACGAAAAGGACCTTTTCATATGTTTCGAAAAACCCTTTTTAAGCTGTCCCCATTTTTTCGAAGGCTGTAAATCAGTTCTGACTACTCAGAACATATTTTATAGTCCGTTCTAACCACTCCAAATGTCCTCGAACCGATTTCCTCCTCTCGTGTCAAACTCTGAGCTTTCAACAGGTGCGCATATGTTGCTCTACATTCCTACTGTGTTTCCGGTTTCGCCGGCAAGCCGGGTGTTGTTTGAACACGCGTTTAACCGGGCGGCCAGCGACTTATCACGGACTCCTTGGCACACATCCGTACCACACTGGTGTGGTTCGAAGTTGTATAACGACGAGAAAGAATAGGCACATCGTATTCAAATGTTGGGCACTTGTTATGGCAATTGTGCATGTGCATATAACATTTATCCGCGCTTATTTCGTACGAATGCATCGAAGATGCGTGTGCGTGACGGTACGCTTGTACGTGTGAGTTGGCTCGGCGATTTAAATTGTGCACGTGCATGCATCATCCGGAGGAAAAAACATAGATCTAGCGGCTTCAAAGTCTTTATTTCTGTCTCTGTCGTTCTACTTCTCTGTTGAGCCCGCATTAACTCTTATCGGCGCGCGCTCGTATACATAACATCGCTGTTACGTGCCTATATGCTATCGGGTATAAGCACACACACACACATACACACACACACACACACACTACTTCTACAGCTCCACCTGTCCGTATGTAAGAATAGTCCAATACATAGTAACTACTGGCTGGAATTTCAGACCTATAGTTTATTTATCTGCTGACATATATACTGGGAGTCCCAAAGTCTCCGCTTAAAATATATACATCTATGTATATATATTTTAAGCTGAGATTTTATCTATCTCTAAAAATATTGATATTAATAATAAAAAAAAAATATGTATATAGACACAAGTAGTCAAGTAGTAAAAATTGTAAAAAAACAAAGAAATATTAAATCTATATAGAGCAACGTAAAATTTCAAAATGCGACCAAAAAATAAAAATCTCAAGACACAAAAGTAAAAATTCCAGTGTTAATAATCGGATAAACAATCATTTTCTTCCTGAGGCTCCATTTTAGTTTAAAAGCTGTGTGAATAAATCCTAAAAAATGAATACACTAAAAAAGTCTTAAAAAAATATTATCAAACTTATGCAAGTATTAAAAATGAAAAATTTTACAATTTTTCAAGCATGTAAAAATATTAAATATCAAGTACGTAAATTTTCAAAATTCAATATAAATAATGTTAATTTCTTAAGCAAAGTGAAAAAAAAATGTTGGCGACATAATAATATTCTAGTTAAAACTGCACATGTAACATAATTTTTGTAACGCGTTGAAAAACAAATAATTTTCTTAAATAAATTTAAAAAATTTTTTTTTTTTTTTAAATTACAAGACTCGTCCAAATGCTAAAAAAAAAAACATTACATAGATAAGAAAAAGAATAGCTGAGTTATTCAGGACACTCTGTACAGCCACTTATCGTTCTCTAAGTGTACTATTCACCATTTGTGAAGGCGCGTCCGTGTCTGTTTGTATTTATTAGTCATTGAACAAGTGCGAAAGTGCTGTAATGAAACGCCTTCACTTACAATTCGCTCACGTCATCGTAACTCATTCGTAACTTTCCTTGGACATGTTTTAAATGTCTCCAATCGCTATTTATATAACTTTAAAGGGTATATATTCCTGTCAATATACACGGTGAGTGTAGGTGGGCGACCGTGAAAGCGAAAGAGCCGCAGCACGAGAGAGAAGTAGAAACAGTGATAATATAGCAACTACAGTTCGCCCGCGGTGAACAATCGCTCGACGCTCGTCGGTCTAATCAAAACTTCTTATCAAATTTGGTTCCTGTTGTTCCTTTTATTATATTTGATAGCTCGGCGTCTCTCGCCTCTTCTACTCGCAACAATTCCCGAGACATCGATACCGTCCAACTTTTTTTTTTTCCCCTCAAGCTTTTATTCTTTTCCTTGTTATTTTTTTCTTCGCAATCACTTTCGTGGAATTGCGCTGGAGGTTGAATCTATCGAGCTTTTTTTTTTTCTGTGGTCAGCATCAGGTTGACCGTCTATCAATAGATCGTTCGCTGTGGCCAGGGAATAAATATACAAAACCGTTTTCCTAGCATCGTTCCTCTCATTCTCACTTTAAATAAACCATTTTATACTAAAGCTTTTCAATGAAAATAATAGTGATGCTTAAGGGCGTTTAATTGTTTTTAAATAAGGAAAAAACTGACATTGTACTTTTGAGGAAAAAAATATTAATTCACTTGGTTTTTTTTACAATATATAGTCCTGCAGTTTGATATTTAACAGTGCCAAGTAAATTATCAAAGTTACAGATTAGTTAAAGTGCAAAGTATTTAAGCACGTATTTAAAATATCAAATGCGTCAAGTACCAAGTATTTAAAGAACTAAATACTTGAAAAACTTTAATTCTTAAGTATTCAAGTATTCAAGTATTCAAGTATTCAAGTATTCGAGTATTCAAGTGTTCGAGTATTCGAGTATTCGAGTATTCGAGTATTCGAGTATTCGAGTATTCGAGTATTCGAGTATTCGAGTATTCGAGTATTCGAGTATTCGAGTATTCGAGTATTCGAGTATTCGAGTATTCGAGTATTCGACTATTCGAGTATTCGAGTATTCAAGTATTCCAGTATTCCAGTATTCAAGTATTCAAGTATTCGAGTACTCGAGTACTCGAATCCCAAGTACTCAAGTACTCTTGTATTCGAGTATTCACGTATTCACGTATTCGCGTATTCGAGTATTCACGTATTCGCGTATTCGAGTATTCACGTATTCACGGATTCGAGTATTCACGTATTCACGGATTCGAGTATTCACGGATTCGAGTATTCGAGTATTCACGTATTCGAATATTCGAGTATTCGAGTACTGAAGAATTCGAGTATTCGAGTACTGAAGAATTCACGTATTCGAATATTCGAGTATTCGAGTACTGAAGAATTCGAGTATTCGAGTACTGAAGAATTCGAGTATTCGAGTACTGAAGAATTCGAGTATTCGAGTATTTGAGTACTGAAGAATTCGAGTATTCGAGTCTTCGAGTACTCAAGTACTTTTCAGCTCTAATTTTTAATTTACTAAAACAAATAAGAGTCTGAAACTAAATATAATATTAATCGTGTTTTTTTTTTGTGAATTTGTGAAGCTGGGATATATCTTGGGTATTTAAAAAAAGAGAAAATATTCTTTTAGAAAATCCCTCTGAAATTATCAAGTGGATTAGCTGTATAATGCGAAAAAATGATTTTTCTTTCAAACCAGTGAATTAATCTTTTTTTTTTTTTTTTGGCTTCATTATTATTCAAAATTAATGTTCGCAGTATCTTCATCATAATTGATTTCTTCAGATTTTTATTATATGTCGAACTACTAAAAATTCTGTACGAATCTTACCTTTAGTTCGGTATGAATACGTAAATGCATCCTTTAAAAAAACTGCATGACTTTTTCATGTCGACCTTGAGCAATATGACTTGCGCCTATCTTTGTGCAATATGCGTGTTCGCATTAACTATGTACAATAAGTTGAGCATGCCGAGGGACAATTTAAATTTATGAAACAATTTTTCATGTGAATAGTCGATGACGGAATTCTTTAATATGCAACGTTGATTTAATCTTTATTGATAAATTAGCTGTGTGGCTGCGACACTTTTTTCTTTTACAAATATCGTCTGAAATCAATGCAAGTCAAGTTTAAAAATAAATCGGACTTTTATTTATTCAGCGAGTTTAAGCAGAATTGATTAGATAGGACAAATCAAATTTTTTTCATGTCTGGGAACAGCGCTTTTTTATTTTTATCGATTAGTTTCTTTAATTCGGGTGCCAGATTTTTCTCGACAATTTGTTTTGCCCGAGCAAAATCAGATCTTCTTTTATATATAACAAAATATAGAGTAACTGTAACAACACTCAGCGGATAATCAACAAACGCATTTTTCACACTTAGCAACGACATGCGAATGGTCTTTTTCCGGCTTGCTTTGACTCAGGATGTCATTGGATAAGCCACGTGACAAACAGACAAAAAACTTCTAGACAAGTGTTTGTAAAATCATTGTCGTTTCCTTTCGAATACTTAATCTATTTTTTTTTCACGAGAACGATTTTTTTTTCGATGCACATTATTGTTAAATATATAATTTGTTATTAAAATATCAAAAAACGTAAATTGCATAAAAATTGGAATAAAAAAAATAACACACGTTTTACTTAAAAAGTTTTACAAATATATTTTTTCTTTTTAAATAGAAAATTCTACTTGGAAGATTAGACTTGTTTAAAAAAAAAACAAATTTTGTTTCGAAAAAAACTCTAAAATACTACACATAAAGACGAACATTTTAAGCACAGACGGGAAGTGGGACAATTTTTTCTTTTTCGATTGTTTATGAGAGTTTAAAAATTAAATAAAAAATGAAAACTCTCATAAAAAGTCGGAAAAATTGTCCCAATTTGGGACAAAAAGTTGGGAGTAGGATATACTTTTTAAAATTTTTTAACGAGAGTTTGAAAAATTATAAAAAAATTAAAACTCTCGTAAAAAACATAACGTCCCACTCCCAATTTTTTGTCCCAAAGTGGGAGAATTTATTTTTGACACTTTATGAGAGTTTACATTTTTTATTTTTTTTTTAATCTCTCATAAAAATTCGAAAAAGATGGTCCCACTTCCCGTCTAGGCTTAAAATGTTCGTCTTTATTATCATTATTTTAGAGACTTTTTCGAAGAAGAAAAAAAAATGTTCAAGTTTTTGAAAAATCGATTTTTATGTTTATTAATTAAAAATCAATACTCCGCTGGAGTTGGAGAATTTTTTAAATAAATATGCATAAAAGTATGCTTCAAAATGAAAAACTTTTATGCAGGTTTTTTTACGATACGACTCATATCCAAAACGCAATATTTAGAGGAATTTTTAGAAATTCACAAGTGCGCGAAATATACGATGAAAAATTGGAAAAAAATGTAGCTCCGTCCATTAACGTGAATGACTAAAAAATACTTAACGATTTTTATTGTAATTTACCATTACAATAATAATAATAATTAAAAAGTACCTATAATAAAATAAAAAAATTATCATAAAAATTACCACCGAAGAAAAAATGTAATACTACAAAAATAATTTTTAAGAAGTTCTTTTTAATAACAAAAAAAATTGTGCGTTTAAAAATAATAGAGAAAAATAAATAGTCCCAATTATAGTAATAAAAGAAACCTCTTCTTTTGCACCTAATCGTCACGCTCGCTGTTACCTTTTAACCAGTCTTAAAAACCAGCTTCGGTGGGGGAAAAACCGGCGGTATATTTATATGACTCGCCGGATCGTTCGGTATTCGCGGACCGGTGTTTCCGACCTTCCACACACACGCATTTCTATAGTCCCCCTCTCTTAACCGCAAACTTCTCTCGGTGAGCGGCGATCCGGCTTGTTGAATCTCTTGCTTCTTATCGAAACGTAGCTCTTGCTAGTGGAACTCGCTGGTACCAAGCGTCAAACAGCTCGTGTGTCTGTGGTCTCATCGTTCAGAAAAATACGTGCGTCGACATTAAAAATTACTCCACATACGTGCTTCACTATGTGAAATAAAAAAAAGTGTTCATTCTAGCTACTTGAAAACGTGATCTACGTGTTTTTTAATTAGCAGTCCGGTTTAACAAATATTCATCCGACGAGTCATACGAAAGTTTTTAATTTAATTCTGTAGCGTCGAAACATAATTTTTTTTTTATTTATGTAAATATAAATATAGGTAAAACTAACTTTTAAAAAGCGTCCATTATACCTGCTTCAAACTGTGATCTACATTTTTTTTATGTCGTTCAACAAAAATTTATAAATATAGTTAATTATTAAAATATTGCAGAATCGAAACGTAATGTAAATTCTAATTTTTTTTTTTATTTGCTTTAATAAATATATGACCTATACATGAAATTTTAAAAAATATATATATATGTATATTAAGTTAAGTCAATTTGTTTTTTAATTTACCTAAATGTACGTAAATTTAGAAATGTCGATTTAGCTGATTTTTGTTGCCCTAAATATATTAACGTGTGGATTTTTGCTGAAACGTTTTGCGACGAGTCCGGACAGCTTTGAGCCTTGTGCGACGTACGACATACATATTAAGTGGAGAAAAGAGAGAGAGAAAAAAAGAACATGTTTCTCTTTCTTTCCTTCATGTTTTTTTGGAGACCTATCGTCGCATTTCTCGGACGTTCCTTTTTTTTATCAATACCTTATCTACTTTTGACACGATATATCATATACAAATATCTCATTAATATTACAATTCTTTTGTTGACATACCAGATGTCTTATTATTTCAAAAATTTAAATAAAACGAATTCAAAAAATGGCGCTATAAAAAATGAAACTTGCGATTTTCAATTTTGAAACTATTATTATTATTATTATTATTATTATTATTATTATTATTATCTATTTGATTTTAATTATTTTATTGAATTTAATATTTAAAATATTTTTGGTACAAAAAAAGGTATTTCACGAAATAATAAATGTCAAAAATTAGCTTAAAGAAGATGTGATAAAGAAATAATAGCAACACATTATTCTTAATGGGCTATTATTGCTTTTACTATTTAGGTTCAGTGAGTAAATGGTGTCAAGTTTATATTTCGGATTTTTATATTTTTTTTAATGAGACATATCTTTATAATATTCACATATATCGTGTGAAACTTAAATAAGGTATTGTTACAAAAAAACATGAAAAAAAGATAAACCCAAAAGCGTGCCCAAGAAGATGATTAATTGAAAATATATAAACAGAAGTGGCGCCACGATTTGGAATAATGAGGAACTAAAGTACGCGACCCCTGAAGAGGAAGAGAATAATTAGTAAGGCCAGACGTGTAATTAGACCGCGTTTTGCCTTCTAACAAAAACGGTCTAGAAAGGCGACGCTCGTTTATTACCAACGTAGCCGGTGCATCAGCGTAATGCTATTGCATAACAGCGACGCCTCAGGCTGGTGACGCATATGCATCAGGAAACGTCATGAGAACACGATGCCGGAAGAGGAAAAACGGATGAAACCCGAAACCAACATTCCGATGAATCCCGAAGAGGAGAAAAGTCACGGAAATGTCGACAACAACGAAGAAAATTCGAATTTTCCTAACGACCCGGTCGATAATAATGACAACAATGGCACCATTGTTGCGGAAAAAGAAACCAACCAATCACGAGTTTCGAATGAATTGGCGGGAAATTCGTTTGATATAAAAGATAACAATAATCCTGAAAAACGAAGCAATGGAGCAATTGGAAAATCTTCTGATGCTCCGAAAAAGCTATCGAGGAAAGAAAAAACGATACCCGGAAAGAATAATTTAGCAGTAAGATATGTTAAAATGAGGGAACACAAAATGGCCGATTCGCGGGATTCAGACGCACAAAATGGAAGCGATGAGGCTGAAGAAATGCCGGAATTGAGTGACAAAGTTTTGGAAGATATCTTAGGCGTGAAAGCCGAGAGAAAAGAAGGCGAGAGGTGGGTTAAATTGAGTGAAATTGACGTCGATGATGTCGGGGAAATAGAAAATGGCGGGAAGACGAAAAACGATGAAATGGAAGTTGAACAAATGGAAGATAATGCCGTGGCACAAAATTGGGACACTGATAAGGATGAAAAAGTAATACCCAGGAAAGTTTCTTCTGCCAACGCCAGCTCGAGATTCGTGAAAACACGAAATTTGGTTAGAAACGATTGTATCACTCTCGCGAAGGGAATTCGAGCGAGAAAAAAGGAAAAAAGCGCGGCTTTGAAAAATTCCCTGGAGAAGAGGGTCGAGAATGTTGAGAGAATTCTTGAGGATCGTGTTGGAAATTTTTTGGAAGAAACTGCGGAGAAACATCCGTGGTTTCAACCGATTGAAACTTGGATCGCCGATCGGTACAAATCGTCAAGATCACCAAAGCATCATGATTCAATGACGCGCAATTCCAGCTTGGAGAGTAACTACGAAGTAACCTCGGAATCGTTGGAAAATGTGGAGAAGGATGATGATACCGCGGAAACGGACAACGAAGAAATTATTATCGAACATGTGAAGAAATCTGTAAAGGACGAAAAGAAGAAAAGCGAAAGTGAAATCGATTCCGTGGAATCCTCGCCGGAACTTTCGAAATCACGTGGAAGTGGCAATAAGGAGGAAGTTGAGAAAATTGAAAAAGTTGAGAAGAGCCATCATGCCGATTTGTTTGATAAACTTTGCGGCGGTTTCAAGGAAAAGGTCGAAGACGTGCAGAGGGTATTAAAAGATCTTCGATATACGTATTCTTTTTTTTTTTTTTTTTTGCAGCTATTTATAATGTCTGAAGAAATGAAATTGTACGACTTTGTGAAACACTCCTAACAACATTTTTGGCCAATTAAAATTTGAGTATTTTGAGACGAGAAAAAGAACTGAAAAAACATTATTGACGTCTTTGACGATAATAGCTTTTGAATAATAATAATAATAATAATAATAATAATCTCATAAAATAGTTCAAAGAATATATATTTGTAAATTTATTTCATAAGAAAAAAGCTTAAGGTTTCTGAAAGTTAGAAACCTCAAGTTTTTTTTTGTTATGAATGAAATAATGAAATAAATTTTTTTTGAATGAAAATGAAACTGATTGTTCAATGATCCAGGAACATCTCATGTGTGACATGGATCCTTTTGCGAGAACATGTACAAAATTGACGACTTTTTTTACGACTTATTAACTTTTAGCAGCAGCTCATTATTATTATTTTTTTTAATTATTTAAACATTTTTTCGAAAATGATAAATGAGACGCAACTTTTAAATATTTTTTCATCGAAAGGATCCACGTTAAGCATCAAAAGTTTCAGGATTTTTGAATAAACAATTTTAACGTAAATATCTCTTAAAAGATAAAAAAATAAAATAAAATTATTTCATAGGAAAAAAGAACTTCGTAGTTCTGAATTTTTTATTAATAATCAATGTTCTTAGTATCTTCGATATAGTTGATTTTTTTACTTATAAAAAAATATTCAAATTCTAGTTGAATCGAATTTTTTAAATTGGAAATATATTCATTTTTTTCAACAGCTTTATTTACATTAGAAGAAAAGAAACTTTTTGTTTTATTTCTTAACAAATGTAATAATTTTGATTAGGCTTTAATAATACATTAAAGCCTAATCAATTAAAATTGGATAATTGAGATGATGAATTTGATGTTATTTTCTTCAAGGTATAATTAAAATAATAGGTAAAATAAAAAAATTATATTAGCAGGTTAGAAGAGAGTTTTATGCATGTTCGCAAATTTCGTCGACGCAGGAGCGTTACGTCTTAAGTTAATTCGCAGTTTTACCTGCATAGTACTTTCAGCGCACGAGTCGTCTCGCAGATGTTAATAGGAAGCTCAAATCGCAAATATGGAGTTCCGTGGTGACAATCGTTCTCGTGGAGGCCAAAAATCTTTTGCCTATGGACATCGACGGTCTTTCGGATCCCTACGTAAAATTTCGGTACGTTATTTATAAAATCGATCTACATCGATTGATAATGATTTACATCGATTGATAACGATTTATATCGATTACTATCGATTGATAACGATTTATATCGATTGATAACGATTTATATCGATTACCATCGATTTATATTGATATATATCGATTACTGTCGATTTATAACGATTTATATCGATTAATATCGATTACTATCGATAGATAACGATTTATATCGATTAATATCGATTACTATCGATAGATAACGATTTATATCGATTACTATCGATTGACATAGGTTTAAATCGATTTTTTTTGTGTTCTTGTTTGTTTGAAAATCGACTTATATCAATTTATATCGATTAATATTAATAGATATTGATTTAAATTGATTTCAAACAATTTGTAGAAATTTCAATTAAATTATATCGACTTATAGTGATTTACATCGATTCTCAAGACATTTGTCTGTCAATATTTTTCTTTTAATTGTTACAGGCTAGGAACAGAGAAGTACAAATCAAAAGTGGTGAACAAGACTCTGAGTCCCGTTTGGTTGGAGCAATTCGATTTACATCTCTACGAGGATCCGTATTTAGGCCAGGAATTGGAGGTAACGGTTTGGGACCGTGATAAGAGTCATCAGGATGATTTGATGGGAAGAACGACAATAGATCTGGCGAGTATGGAGCGCGAGACGACGCATCGACTCTGGCGGGATCTGGAGGACGGTGCCGGTAACATATATCTACTTTTAACAATAAGCGGGACAACGGCGAGCGAGACAATTAGCGATTTGGCCGCTCACGAGGAAACGCCGCAGGAACGGTCGCGTCTTCTTCAGAAATATTCAATCCGAAATAGTCTTCAAAGGCCAAGAGACGTTGGACATCTTACTGTAAAGGTAAGAGCAAAAAAGATCTCTTTGTTGTGTACATCATTTTTAATATTTTGATAGTGAAATAATTTTAAAAGTTGCAAAGTTGAACTTTCCACATTTCTCCCTCATTAATTTATTTTTTTCACAAACCGATCTCTGTGAGGAAGCTTATTTATTAATTTTGGTTTCCTCACAGAGGAAGCTTTGTGAAAAATGGAAATTAATGACGAAAAAGTTTTAATTCATTCATGATCATTTTTTTTTTCAAAATTTCAAAATCACGTAAAATCTTAATCGCTTTACCGATCATTAGGAAATTTGGTACGTAGTAGCGCTGAGTATTATTTATCATCTGTAGAAATTTTCAATTGAAAAAAAAAATTTTTCATGAAAACAAAGCTTCCTCTATGAGGAAGCAATATAACTATAAAAATTAAACACTGTCATTTCATTATCATTCAAATAATTTTAATATCAATATTTTTATTTCCACATAAAATGTATGTTTATTAATTTGCTAATAAAGTAATGCGTATTATAATCAAAATGGAAAATTTAAATGTCGATTATTGAATTACTTTTTTTTAACATAAAAAATAAATTAAGAAACCAATCAGAAGCAACCAGTTGATAATATCGATCTGAGAAAATATACAAACGTAGACTTTAACGAGAATAATTAATTTTTATTGTATGTATGTAGTAAAATATTTAAATAATAGAAATGTTATTTAATTACCATTACAATTATTTTAATGTTAATATTAAAAAAAGATGATTTCGAGAGATTTTCATAGAAATAGTTTACCATTTTTCTAATGAAATAAGACAAATTATAATCGAAGTGGTAAATTAGCAAATTTTAATGTTGATTATTGAAGTATTTTCTTTTAAATGTAAAAAAAAAATAGTAAATAGAATCAGGTGTGCTGGATCTGTTGATATTAAACCAAATATATAAACCAAGGAATGTAGAAGAAATGAATTGAAATTGCGACGCTTATTATTATGTGAAAATATTTATTTCTAGGTTTACAGAGCGCAAGGTCTTGCAGCAGCTGATTTAGGTGGCAAAAGCGATCCTTTCTGCGTTCTTGAGTTAGTCAATGCGAGACTTCAGACACAAACGGAATACAAGACGCTCGCACCAAATTGGCAGAAAATTTTTACTTTGTGAGTACAGCTTTGAGTCGTTGAATAACGGTTAACTAAACACGGCTATTTATTATATTTTACCCTTATACATTTTAGTCCATATTGGACAGTAAAAAAAATGAATCTGAATTTTTTTTTTTTTCAAATTATTATTTTTTCTTATTTTACAAAAATGAATGTAGAAGTTTCTAGTTTAATGAAAGAAAAATTCGAAAAATAGTGTGTTATAAATTTGTATTTTCATTATAAAAAAAAAATATCTTTTGTCAATTTGTACAAAAAATATTTTCTTTTACAATTTTTTTCTTTTCAACATATGAAAAATATTGCATTGCATTTCTCAGTATCCATTGCAAATACATTGCAAAAATGATAATATCTGGTATACATTTTATGAGCCTTAAATATGAGCTTCATTTAATCAATAGTTTCGCAAAAAAGAAAGTTTCATATTTTTAACGTGTCCTCAACATGGATTAAAGAGCAACTTTAGAGCTGGATAATGCGATAAAATAAGCATATATTTTTGGCTTCGTTTTGCAGCAACGTGAAGGACATAAATTCGGTGCTTGAAGTGACAGTTTATGACGAGGATCGTGATCACAAAGTGGAGTTTCTGGGTCGCGTAGCAATTCCATTGCTTCGTATTCGTAACGCTGAGAAGCGCTGGTACGCTCTTAAGGACAAAAAATTGCGTGGACGGGCAAAAGGAAATTCGCCGCAAATAATGCTCGAGATGATTGTCGTCTGGAACGTGCTCAGGGCTTGCGCTAGAACTTTAAATCCAAAGGAGAAGAAGTACATGGAGCCGGAAGTGAAGTTCAAGCGTCAAGTTTTTCTGAGGAACGTTCTCAGGCTAAAGGCCATCATAGTCTTTTTCATTGACATGGGAAAATATATTCAGAGCTGTTGGGAATGGGAGAGCAAAACACGGAGTATCGTCGCGCTCGTCCTTTTTGTCCTATTGTGCTACTATTTCGAACCCTGGATGATTCCCACCGCGGCGCTTCTAATTCTTATGAAATATTGCATGGTAAGTGAATTTCTAGTGAATTTAGTGACTAGTAAAGTGTTTTAAATCCTCTTGAATCCTTTTAAATCCTCTTGAATCCTTTTAAATCCTTCTGTTTGTATCTGAATCTCTCTATATCCGCCTGGATACTTTTAAGTAGGTTAAAATAACCTTGTGAATCCAGCAGAGAGCTTTCGAATCCGTTCAAATACTTTTTAAATCCCTTCAAGTAGGTTAAAATAACCTGTTTGCTTGAAAGTCCTTTTCGAATCCGTTTAAGAATTTTTGAAAACTTTTAAGAATTTTTGAATCCTTTTAAGAATTTTTAAATCCTTTTAAGAATTTTTAAATCCTTTTAAGAATTTTTAAATCCTTTTAAGAATTTTTAAATCCTTTTAAGAATTTTTAAATCCTTTTAAGAATTTTTAAATCCTTTTAAGAATTTTTAAATCCTTTTAAGAATTTTTAAATCCTTTTAAGAATTTTTAAATCCTTTTAAGAATTTTTAAATCCTTTTAAGAATTTTTAAATCCTTTTAAGAATTTTTAAATCCGTTTAAGAATTTTTGAATCCGTCCAAGTGACTTTTAATTTAGTCTGGAAACGTCTAAAGCCAACGAAGGTAGTTATAAATCCGTCTAAGAGCTTCTGAATCCGTCCAAATGATTCTGTTTGCTTAAAAATCCTTTTTAAATCCGTTTAAGGATTTTTGAATCCGTCCAAGTGACTTTTAATTTCATCTTGAAACGTCTGAAGCCAACGAATGTAGTTATAAATCCGTCTATGAGCTTGTGAATCCGTTCAAATCCTTTTTGAATCCACCCAAATGATTCTGTTTGCTTGAAAGTCCTTTGTAAATCCGTTTAAGAACTTATGAATCCATTCGAGTGACTTTTAATTTTTAATTTCACCTACAAACATCTAAAGCCAACAAACGTCTTTCAATTTCTTTCTACATTTTTGCAAATCCTTTTATGAAGACTTTTCAAATCGTTTTGAATTTGTCAAAATCCTTCTATGAACTTCGAAATCTATCTAAAACCTGCAAATCTTTTTTTACATTAATTCAAAATCTTCTGTGAAACTTTAAATCCATCTAATTCTCGAATTCAATCAAGTAATGCTTAATTATTAATTCCATTATTATTATTTTCAATCACCAGGTCGCAATGTTAACTGGAGGATCTTTCACTACGTCCTATCAGCACAGTCCTTCGGTCGGACAGCTCCACGATTCCGGGGATGCTGCATCCGACGAAGGACCAGCGACTCCAGGTGACGATGACGACGACGAGGATGACAAAGACAAAGTAAGTTGCAAATTTATGTTTACAAAAAAAATGCACAATAATTCATTTTTGCATTCACGATTTTTATCATTATTTTTTTTTTTTAGGAAGAGAAAAAGAGTTTGAAGGAGCGATTGCAGGCAATTCAGGAAGTCACGCAGACTGTGCAAAATTCTATTGGCTATATAGCTAGCCTTTGCGAAAGAATAAAGAATCTATTCAACTTTACCGTTCCTTATCTCAGCTACCTCGCGATGGTTCTGACGATTCTCGGTGTAATCGTCCTATATTTCGTACCAATGAGGTATCTTATTCTCGCCTGGGGTGTCAACAAATTCTTGAGGAAACTTTTGAGGCCTCATTCTGTTCCCAACAACGAGGTTCTCGATCTCGTATCGCGAGTACCCGACGACGAGGATCTTCTTAGCTACAGGTAATTGTTCGATACGACAAATATTATTTTTAAATATAGATTTGATAATTTTTTATTAAAGATTTAATAATTTCTAAATACAAATGTAATCGTTTTTAAATAATATAAACTTTTTATTTCGAGTCTCAATTTTTTGAAAATGTATACGTTTAATAGTGTATATATATGTTTTTTTATTTCAGAATACATTCTAAGTCAATTTTTACGCTATAAAAATGAAAACTTTCTTCTTGGGGTGTCAATTTTTTTAAATCTTATATGTTTGATGCCATAAATATGTGTTTTTAAAATTTATTTCATAAATTCTTCTGAACCAAATTTTCCATTTTTATAAAGATGAAAAAATAATTTTTGGAGTCTCAATTTTTTTAAATCTTATATGTTTGATGCCAAAAATGTGTGTTTTCTAAATTTATTTCAGAATTCGTTCTAAACCGAATTTCACGCAAAGATGAAAAATTTATTTTTGGAGTTTGAATTTTTTTGAATCTTATACGTTTGATACCAAAAATATTTGTTTTTTTTTTAAATTTATTTGAGAAATTGTTCCAATTCAATTTTTACGCATTACAGATGAAAATTTGATTTTTGCGATCTCAGTTTTTAAAAAATGTATAGATTTACTACTACTACTTTTTTAAATTTTCTTTATCAATTATTTTTTATTTTCTCTATCAATTCCTTCGAAGCTCAAAGATTTTGCTATAAACATGAAAAAATGTATGGCAAATTAAAAAAAAAAAATTAAGCTGACCACTTTTTTGTGTTTTTTTTTCCACAAAAATTTACTTTTGTTTAACTAATTTTGTTCTGTTTTAACTTGCAGAGAACTGAAACCTGTGCCGACGGCGGATTGCGAACGAGGCGGCACATCATCGACGAGCTCCGCGGCGTCATCGGCGACGCGCAGGGATCATCGTAAAAAGCACAAAGCTGCGTAACAAGATTTTTCGCGGATAGCCGAAATCCCGGCCGATCCGCCTACGTCCGTCGCAACCAGAAACATCCTCAAGACGGTGCTTTTGCGGGGAAAATTAATTTCCACGCTTCGTAGGCGAAAAGGATCCAGGGAAGCCTGGGAAGATGGCGTCAAAGACTGATAAATAAAAACGACTATTCCTGGGAGGGATTCACTTTCGCATTAGATTGCCTTGCATGCAAAATTCCTTAGGCAAGTTTAGCGAAGTAAAAAAAATTATTTGTCAATTTTTTTTTTACTAAACAAAAAACCCGGAACGATTTAAAAGAGAAAAAAAAAAAAAAAAAAAACAAATAAATAAAGAAGAGAGAACTGTTTCTAGTCTGTAGTCAGGGTAAACCAGCCGAAGTGAGTAAACTGTGATGGATTTAACTAACGACAAAAAGGTGAGTTATTAATAACGCGATACTGAAAAAAAAGTTAATAAATAAATGAAATAAAAACTACCGAAATAGTGCGAAAGATATTAACAAAAAAAAAAAAGAAACTAAAAATTCGAGAATAAAGATTCGCGCGCCGATAAAAAGTCAAGTTTTTTATAGATAGAATATTCGATTAAAGGGCTTACAGTTGTGTATTATAATATTATATTATATATCTTTAAAAAAGTATATTATTGAAACTGAAGTAAATTCGAGATAAAATGAAGCGAGAGAAAAAAAAAAGAAAATTCTAGAAATTGCGTCCATCGTTGTCGTAAGCCTCGTTTTGTCTCGATTTATTTTTAAGGCTCGTTCCGATAATTAGCGTCGAATTATTCGGAGCCTAATTTTTTTATTTTCTCATATATCTTGCTGAAGATTTACCTGATTTTTTTTTCCACGAAATTTCACTATTTTCTTTCGAGAGATATAAATGAGTTTAAATTAACACAGAAGTGATATTTTCGAGGGAAAAATCAAATTCCATTTGAACTCGTGGAAATGCAAAAAAAAATCGAATACAGACATTTTAAAAAACGTGATTTTCAGAGTCAAAAGACATTTCTATATGATAACTAATATTTTTCTGGTAAAGTTTAGACTTTTGTGCGTAAGAAACAATATTTTCTAAATATTTGCACGCTTATATATATTCGTTTAAAAAATGGCAACATTCATGATCAAATGTAAATTGAAAAATTAATGAATTCATATTAATACGCAAAAAAATAATGCGGCTTCCAAAATTTATCAGATTTTCATTTTTCATCATTCTGAACATATCGTTAAATTTGCAGGCAAATAAAAAAATTCATCGCTGAATAACTCAACGATAATCCGCGGAATTATCCTTAAACAAAAAAAAAGAAGATATTAAGAGAAATTAAAAAAAGTTTAGAATTTATTAATTGTGTGAAGGCAAGACGCATGCGCGTAGAATTTCACGTGAAAATGAAAGAAAAAATGAAGAAATATTGATAAATTGCAAATTATATATATTTACACACGCAGTAATCGACGTGATGGTCACGTGCAAAACTATTACCAATATTGTGAAATTTCTTATTGTTACTATTATTATTATTATTATTATTATTACTATTATTAATTTTCTTAATAATGAAAGTTTTATATTCATCGTCATTCCTTGATAAAATAATTTTTTTCGCAACGAGTGTGTGACTGATGAATTTGCGTGAATGTAAAAAAAAAGTGTGTGAACGCGATGAAAATTTTTCCCAGTTTCTTCCCTAAAAAAAAGACGCTTCTTACATCTAGCTTCCTTCTTCAACGAATCTTTAACAATTAATTGACTAACTGATTGATTAGTAAATATGTATAAAATGAGAAATATTGCGAGTAATTGTAAGTGTTGATTGACCACTCGATTATGCGCGGTTGTTCGTAATGATAAGAAGCAACGCTGCCCAATTGTCACGCGACAACACTATTGTATTTAATCCTATTTCTTCCCCTCGCCCGTGCTTTCAGAATTTTAGCGGCTTCACAAAATTTTTCGAAAGGTAGAAAAACGAGTTTACGATAAGCGAGCAACAAGTCTGATTTCCGGGGAGATTTAGTGATTAACCCATTTTCGGCTTTTTTTTGTTTGTTTAAATATTATAAATTGAAGGAGGTTGAAGCGATTCACTTAATAAAAAAATTGTTTTTGCCAATTTTTGTTATTGCAATTTTAAAAAATAGCTACTTTTTTTTTAAATATTGCAATTTTAAAAAATAGCAACTTTTTTTTAAATATTGATTTTTAAAAAATAGCATTTTTATTTAAATAGTGATTTTTTTAAATTTTCGATGAAAAAATAGAATCCTTTTTTAAATGGTATTTTTTAAAAGCTTCTTTCTTTTTGTTATGACAATTTGCCATTTTTATTAAAAAATGTAGTGATTCGATTATTGTGAAGCGTTTCAATTTCCTTAAACTGAATATACTAAATGAAATATTACAGATATAAATAAATTGAAATAGATGTTTCGACTTAAATCCGTAATTTTGAATCAAATTGTAAATATCAGAGAAACAAATTGCTTTGAAGAAAATGTATATATATTTTTAAAATATTTACGACGAAAGATAAATAAAAAGTTTGTAATTGTTTAGCTCTCAGCAGGCTGAAAATGGGTTAACGAGGAATGCGATACATGCGCCATCTACGTGACATTGCGATTAAAAATCGTAGATAATTGAATTAATGTTGATCGTTGGCCCCCTCCAGATGACGTTGCCGAAGTTATACAGATGGCGCACTGAAAATTGCAACCGTATTTATTGGATAATGAAAGATCAAGAACACCGAAAAAAAAAAACCGTTTAATTGAAGTTTTAGATATTATGTATATCGACACGAAACACACATCACTTTTTACATACCAAATACCTCGTAAGGACAAATAACACACAGATAAGCGATATGGAAAACAAATTCACACTTCGACGATCGATGCACTTCAATCCTGGATCCTATTTGCACATCATACCTAAATTTTTTATTTATTTTTAAGTTAATTCAACTTTACCTATTGTTGATTTTTGGTTCTGTGTTTCGCTGATTGGGGATACGACATGTCGATGCGACACCTGGTGGCCAAGTCAGAAAGTAACTGAAATGGCTGCTGTAAGATGCAGGCTCGTAAAAATCGTACTATGTTCAACAATTAATTCTCTAATGAGTAAATTTCTATTCTTGAACCTTGTTTATGAGTAGGAATGACAAAATTATTTTTTAAAGGTATTTCGCTGACTGAGAATACCGAATGTCAATGCGACGCCTGGTGGCCAAATCAGAAAGTAACTAAAATGGCTGCTGTAAGATGCAGGGTCGTAAAAATCGTATTAAAAATCGTACTAAGTTCAACAATTGAATCTCAAATTAGTAAATTTCTATTCTTGAACCTTGTTTATGAGTAGGAATGACAAAATTATTTTTTAAAGGTATTTCGCTGACTGAGAATACCAAATATCAATGCGACGCCTGGTGGCCAAATCATAAAGTAACTAAAATGGCTGCTGTAAGATGCAGGGTCGTAAAAATCGTATTAAAAATCGTACTAAGTTCAACAATTGAATCTCAAATTAGTAAATTTCTATTCTTGAACCTTGTTTATGAGTAGGAATGACAAAATTATTTTTAAAGGTATTTCGCTGACTGAGAATACCAAATATCAATGCGACGCCTGGTGGCCAAATCAGAAAGTAACTAAAATGGCTGCTGTAAGATGCAGGCTCGTAAAAATCGTATTAAAATTCTTACTAACTTCAACAATTGAATCTCAAATTAGTAAATTTCTATTCTTGAACCTTGTTTATGAGTAGGAATGACAAAATTATTTTTTAAAGGTATTTCGCTGACTGAGAATACCAAATATCAATGCGACGCCTGGTGGCCAAATCATAAAGTAACTAAAATGGCTGCTGTAAGATGCAGACTCGTAAAAATCGTATTAAAACTATGTTTAATTCGACAACTATTGAACCTCAAATATCGAAATGTCTATTTTTCGATTTTATAGCTCAAAGTCTGAGACACGTTTATGTTTATCAATTTTAACATGAAGTGTTCCTAATTAGTGTCAACACTCTTATATTTAGCAATTGCATTGCCTGAAATACAATTTGTACCAGCAAGACAATTCCTTTTTCTTTTTTTTACAGAGAACTTTAATAGTTATCGTAAACTACAAATTGTAACCTATAAACTATCATCACAGCTGTTCAAATAGAATTTTTTCATCCTCCATATTAGAATTTCCACCAAGCGCCACCATCGGCCACTTCTTTTACCCCAGCGAAGTGCGATATTTTTGAAACTTTGAATTAACGATCAGCATCGAAGAAGGATGAACTAGTGAATGATAGTCGCATAAAGGGACGTATTTAGTGAACAAAAACCAAAAATAGATTCTGTATCTCTTCCTATTCCTCCGTAAAGACTGCGCGAAACGATTATCTTTTTTCTACGTCTTTTTCTACTCTTCCATTTTTGTAAATCCTACTAAAAAGAAAAAAAAAATACAAGTTCCCCTCCATTGGCAATTGTAAAACAGGCATCGAATATTAATTATTTTACTGTCGTTCGAATAATCTCGAGAGCTAATTATTACTTATTCTTACGCTAATAATTGTCAGCTTAAAAAAATCCCAGCACGAAAATAAAACATTAAAAAAAGAAAAAAAATAGACACGAAACATACTTGGCAAACAGAAAAAGAAAATATTTACTCCCACAACATACACTTTCACACAGACACAGGATATTTGCAACACAGATTTATTATACTTCGATACTAATTACTAATTATTAATAATTAATAAATACAAAGAAAAAAAAATTAACGGAAACGCATAAGAAAAGCGCGCAAAAGATGAATAAATCGTATCTCGTTTTCCGGTATATTTGCATGTGTTACGAAAAAAAAAAAAAAAAAAAGAAGAACAAAAAACACCGAGCCTTGTACTAACTAACTAACTACCACTAATTAACTACTGTTTCCAATTTCTTCGTGTCTCCAATTTATGTCTCGATTTTCGACGATAACGGACAGTACTATTATCATTATCACGCGAGTATTTGCGTTATGAAGTTTAGTCTCTACTTAAATATACGAACTCGTGCGATCGTTGTTCGTGATTAACAAAAAAAAAGAAAAAAAAAAAGAAGAAATTTTGATTGATGAAGATTTTAACTGTCGTGAATAAAGAGAATAAAAAATGAGGCTTTTAATACCCAAATGGAAAGTGTGTAATTTTTATTTCCAGCATAATTAGTAACCTGTTATTAAAGTTTCACTATCAAAGATGTTGCTTTTGGCCGCTGAATTAAATGGTCGGTAAAGTAGGTTAGACAAGTGATATCGAACATAGTTACTTTTATCTACGTGAAGTCAATAGTATTTTTCAACATATTCATTCGACTTTTAAAAAATTTCTATTACAAAGCATTAGAATTAAATGTTTGTTTTTTAATTAATTCTTTGGTGATAGAATTTTTTATATTGAAGCTATTTCAAAATATTTAGCACTACATTTCTTGAAGTTTTAGTAAGCTTCAATTTTTCAACTGTTCTTCATTTATTTACTTATTTGATTAAAAACGCCTTTAATTAATTTTTTAAAATGTTTTGTTATCCTGAAAGCGAGTTGAATCGTTTTTTTGAACAAAATTATTGTGCTTCAATATTTTGTGTTCATTTAATGAAGAAAAAAAATCATTCTTAAATCGAAGCTATTTAAAATATTTGGCGCGAAATTTCTTGAACTTCTTCTGAGTTGCAATTATTCTTAATATATTTAATTTAATTATCACCTTTACAAAAAAAAAAATACAAAATACCATATTCATATTTTTCTATGGTTTATAATCCGCAAAAAAAAAGAAGATAATTCAAAAACATTTTTAAAATAAAAATTCTTTAAATATAACTGCGGCTAATTTTAGAAAAATCTATTCTTCTATTGAAGCTACGAAAATTGTTAAAAATTTCTTTTAAAATTCAACTGTTCCTATCCTCTTAAATTCAATTACCCATTTTATGAAACCGGTCGCAAGTTCCTTTAATCGATATTTTTTACAATTCGGAAAGCAATGAATCTTAAAAATATATATTAACTAAAAATCTTGTCTTTAAATGTAGCCACTTATAGACTTAAATGGAATACAAGTATCGAGTGAATTTCTTGAAACCCATATCAGGATAATTGACATTTATTGCGGTAAGAAATAAAGACAGAGAGCGATAAGAACGAGTTGTAGAGACGAGAGTGAAAGTGAAAATAGGTGGACGCTACCGAGTTGTCTCGAGCCCGTGAAAATAATTGTGGCTTCGCTACACGTATACTTAACCCGTTATTTCTTCTTTCTTCAAGCCTTCATCGAGAGACAAAAGAGCCGGCTGAGTAATGTGAGAAAGAGAACTTTAAGCCTCTTTCGATTGTTTACGCGTTCGCACAAAGAACTAGCGTAGAATTGCATTAAGTGACTACGCCTATATTTATCATTAGCTTAATGCAAAAATCCCGCTTCCACGGATTGAAACAAAGAAATAAGGTGCGACGTGCTGATGATGAAGATGATGATGATGATGATGATGGCGATGAGAGTTCACGGTTATTTCCATTTCAATGAAGGCGACTGTGACGTAACTTGGAGTTTAAGGTCCTTAGCATACGATGAAAAGATTTGTTTTCTCTACTTTTTTTTTTGTACGATACTTGGTGAATATTTTTCGATGGTTTATAAACCTGAAGGAAGGGAGATAATTTGGATAAAAGATGTGAGAAGTGGGTTAACCCTTTTTTAAGAAGGTCAGTTTGATCCTCACCCAGGAAGATTAGCTTAGTCACATCGCTGGAGGATTAACTTAAGCCACTTTTAGGAGAGTTACCTTAGCTCCGTTTAAAGTGGATTGATCCAACGAAAATATTTTAAAAGTTGGAAGAAGGAAGATAATACGTGTAAGGAATGAGAGAAGCAGGTTAAAGTGGGTTAGCCCTCTTTCTGGCAATTTCGATTAATGCTCATCAAGGTAATGTCTGCTTAATCCTGTTGCTGGTCATTTTCATAAGCCCTCTTCACATGTGGTCATTTTGCTTAACCCTCTTTAAGGTAATTCTGTTTAACCCTCTTGGTGGTAATTTCGTTTAATCGCCTGTCGAGGTAATTTTGCTTAATTCTCTTCGTGGTCATTTTGCTTAATCCCTTTTCAGAGTAATTCTGCGTAATCCTCTTCTTTGGTCATCTGGCTTCATCGTTTTTAAGGGCATTTTGGTTAACTCGATTTTCAAGGTAATTCTGTTTATTCCTCTTCCTGGTCATTTTGTTTAACCCTTTTCAAGGTAATTTTGCTTAATTCTCTTCCTGATCCTTTTGCTTAACCTTCTTCAAGGTAATTCTGTTTAACCCTCTTCCTGGTAATTTTTATTAATCGACTTCAAGGTAATTGCGTTTAATTTTCTTCTTGGTCATTTTGCTTCACCCTTTTCAAAGTAATTCTGTTTAATCCTCTTCCTGGTCATTTTGTTGAATCCTTTTCAAGGTAATTGTACTTAAACCTGGTCATCTTGTTTAAACGTTTTCAAGGTAATTTCGCTGAACTCTCTTCCTGATAATTTTGCTTAACTCTCTTCAAGGTAATTCCGTTTAATTTTCTTCCTGGTCATTTTGCTTAACCCTTTTCAGAGTAATTCTGCTTAATCCTCCCCCTGGTCATCTTGCTTGATCCTCTTTAAGGTCATTTTGCTTAACCTCCTTTTCAAGGTAATTCTGTTTATTCCTCTTCCTGGTCATTTTGCTCAACCCTTTTCAGAATAATTCTACTTAATCTTCGGATTACGGATTTAAGCAAAATAACCCTGGTCATTTTGCTTAAACCCGTGCCTAGAAACTTTGCTTAACCCTCTTCCAGAAAATCAGATCATTCGTCTTGCCGAAAATGTAGCAAAGCTCTTCACCAAGGGAATTCGCTTAATCTTCTTTGCTTCTTTGATTCTTCCATTAAATCGTAAGCAACCGGTCTTTGTAAATGCAATTTTCTTGACAAAGATAAAGAATATCAGAGGATCTATCGATCCACAGACGAAGACAAGTGCGATGCAGCGCGAGCTTCCAGTCGATCCCTGTCCCGCTGAGCGTCCTAGACCTTGTCCGAAGGTGAAAGTAAGGCCGTACCAATCGTAGCCTCAGGGCGCATAGTCTACTAAACTCTTTTTAAAACAGCTACGCACCATATACTCCGCACTTTTATTTATCTCACTTCTACAAATGTACCGTGCATCATTAAGTATGGTCTTTCAGACGAGATCACATTCGCTGAATCCACTTTTGACATTCCTCCACGTGTACTTTCCTATAACACTAAGTTCCACAAGACGAATATACCCGCGTCTATATACCTTCCCGACGTCATAAGTTTCGAAAGTTCACCGAACATCGAACGCCCGAGCACTCACTCACGCCCTAACAATCAGGTTGTACCAGTTTTCTTATTTCTCTTTTACTATAACGTACTTCGAGTTTCATCTAAATTCCTTTTCGGCTGTTGGCTTCAATGTAGATCATCGAAACACCGGAAAGTGCATTTTTTTTTAAATCTCGACAACTCAGAAATCGTTTTTTAAATTTTATGTACTTTTGTTTAATTAATTTTGTATGAAACATAGAATTTGTGAATTCGAGCACTAAAATGTATGTTAAATGTTCATAAATGAATAATTAATCTTTTCGAGTTCACTTATTGATAAATTCATTAAAAATCATTATATATAATAATCCTAAATATTTTTCTGAAGCCCACTTTTTTTTGGCGTTATGAGCGTTATATCTACTGCCAAACGGTTAAATCAAAGCTGTGAACATTTCCGACGACATTTTAATTTTTGTCATGTCAAGACGTATTATTAGCGACATATGAACAATTACGAAAATAAACAATTACGGCTTTCATGTCTATTTTTCAATTTGAAAAATAGACGTAGTCTATTTATTTTAATACACATGAACTGAGTCGGCCACCGTGTTCAGGAGTTCCAAAAATACGAGTCGACGAGCTGATAACTTTCTATTTTTGATACCATATAATCAGCCTAGGCGTTTTCGGCCATCAGTGTCCGCGCGGAATTCGAGTTTTCGGGCCGACACTAACGGTAGAAAACGCCTTACTTTTTTTGGGAAAAGAATAATTTCATAAACGGACTTACAGAATCTTTTTTTTTTCTTTTCAAATTTAACAGAATAATCTATAAAACACAAATGAAAGTGTCTGAATTACAATTTTTTAAAATATAAATAAATTAAATTACAAACTTAATTTGAATATTTAATTTTGAGTTTCCAGAAATCCGGTCAGTAACCATATTTGTAATTTGCAAGAAAAGGAAGTAAGGAGAGAGATGCGTAAGACGCGAAGAATTTTTGTATCCGCCTCTTCTTCAACTTTCTTCGGCAATACGAATTAATAATCGCCACCAGAAAACAGTAGGTCAATCGCCCGTGCGAAATATACATACGCAGTGGGTTAGATTAAGTGGGTCAAGTTTGCCAGTTCCGATATTCCGGGACCGGAATCGACGACACTGGTCTCGCCTTTTTACGTTTTAGCTTAAGACACCTCGCGAGAGTCGCTCGTTCGGTTGCCCTCGAGGCGCTAGGGAAGAAACCGTGGCATTGAACCGCGACCAATGCACGAACACAGTGGTCCAGTAGCGTGAAAGTAAGATCGCTCTACTTGCTTTCTTTTTTTCATGATTTTATGATCCGTCGAGTGACATTGCACTGGCTTCACATAAAAAAAAGAGAAGCTGGGATTTCAGAGTTAAACCTTTTATTTCTTCCGTAAAGAGGAAGCTTAGCTTCTTTATTTATAATATTTTATCGTTTCAA
Organism: Perithous albicinctus; assembly: GCA_964016905.1. NCBI lineage: Eukaryota > Metazoa > Arthropoda > Insecta > Hymenoptera > Ichneumonidae > Perithous > Perithous albicinctus. The sequence goes on from OZ024697.1 coordinate 11,213,552, forward strand.
AATTAGAACTTGTAAATTAATCAATTAATTGGACTTTCACTTTTATTGGGATTATTTTGCTATATTGACAACATTGCTCAATTTAGAGAGTCTGATGTGTTTTTTTCGATAGTATTCAATCTCAAAACCGAGAACAATGTTCCAATTTTGTTTGTATTATTGAAACTATTCGAATTATTCAAAGGCGATCAATATGCCTAATCGAATTGCAGAATAAAAAAAACTTTAGAATTTTCGAATTTTCGAACTTTTGAATTTTCAAATTTTCGAATTTTCGAACTTTTGAATTTTCGAATTTTCGAATATTCGAAGTTTTGAATTTTCGAATTTTCGAATTTGCGGATTTTAGAATTTTAGAATTTTAGAATTTTAGAATTAGAGTATAAAGGAAGGCTAGAAAGTTGTTCGGAGTAGTCATAAATTCTCTGGTCGAAATCCTCATAACCACTTCATATCTCTTGACAATTTTTGCCTGCGTCCATTTCGTAAATTGCGTAGCGATTTACAATTCTAGTTCCGGAATATGGAACCGCTAAATCAGAGCAACGCCACTTAGGCAAACAAACAGTCTTTATTGCGTCGGTACTTGAAGAGTGTAAGGAGCACTTGCAGGAATTTATCCAATCGAGTCTTGGAACGCAGGTAGTTGAGGGTTGCGACAATAAACAGGATAATCGCGGCCAACTATACCGAGAGCACTACTCAAGCAGCGCCATCAGAGTCTGAGAACTCTAATCTTTATATCCCATTATAGTATTATACCTATTCTCCATCACTCTCTGACATATACATCAGCTACACAATCTTCCCTCGAATGCTTAAAGACTGCTGCTACTGCGGATTCCAAAGCGTCATTAACTCAGCCTGACTCAAAGTTCCGTAAAATAGTCGAATTGCTCAATTCATAAATCCCGCACTCTTTGGCAATGATACAAACGATTTGTAGTTAATTACAAACATAGCTGTTTTCCAATGCATGCTGATGAAATAATAACAATAATAACAATAATAACAATAATAACAATAATAACAATAATAACAATAATAACAATAATAACAATAATAACAATAATAACAATAATAACAATAATAACAATAATAACAATAATAACAATAATAACAATAATAACAATAATAACAATAATAACAATAATAACAATAATAACAATAATAACAATAATACCAATAATACCAATAATAACAATAATAACAATAATAACAATAATAACAATAATAACAATAATAACAATAATAACAATAATAACAATAATAACAATAATAACAATAATAACAATAATAACAATAATAACAATAATAACAATAATAACAATAATAACAATAATAACAATAATAACAATAATAACAATAATAACAATAATAACAATAATAACAATAATAACAATAATAACAATAATAACAATAATAACAATAATAACAATAATAACAATAATAACAATAATAACAATAATAACAATAATAACAATAATAACAATAATAACAATAATAACAATAATAACAATAATAACAATAATAACAATAATAACAATAATAACAATAATAACAATAATAACAATAATAACAATAATAACAATAATAACAATAATAAATTCTAGAATATATCTTAATTGATACAATTTTGTTGTAGTTTTCAACAATATATCACGAAATTAAAATGTTTACTTCGCAATTGTTTTGTAATCAAGAGTCGCGGTAGCGACCCGACGACGTAAAAAGAAAATTAGTTTAAATGAATATTTAACCACAAAGTTGCAACAATATTTTTGTAATTGAATATTTGAAAAGATTTTTGCGATATTACCGTGCTATATATCTAGTGAATTAATATTTACAAAATACATTGTGCGATACGATGACAGAAATAGTGATATACACAGAGGCCATCGACTCTGGTTCAGTTAACATACCGGTGAAGCACCTGAGGTGCATGGAGTCGGAGACGAAGAAAATCCGATGCACACCGCAGTCTCGCATCGTGAAGCACGAGTTCCTAGGGACCGAGAGAAAGAGTTATTGCCACCGTGACCTACTTCCGGTCAAGTTCATTGCTCATCCACTCTGTCCCCGTGTCCCGTCGTCTCGCGGCTTCCCTTTGCTCCCGCTCGATTTTTCTCTCTCCCTTTCTCTTCATTTTCGTGTATCGCGTCTTTCATTATTTCTCTTTGTTCGCTCGTCCCTACAAGGGCTTTTTTGTCGTGCTTACTCTTAATGACGAGTCACCTGCCCGACATACCTCGCTTTTCTTTGCCTCCGCGTGAACATTCTTTCTTCATGCGTTCTCTATCACTTTTATTTCTTACGGTGATTTTTGTATGGGTTAATAAATCCATGTTGTTTTTGGGGTTTACGTGAAGAATGGATAATTCGAAGAAAAAAAAATCTGAGGAGTTGAAGAATTGAAGAATCAACGAATTAAAAAATGATACTCTGATAAAAGTAAACTCGAAAGAATAACAATAACAAATCAGCTTGGAAGCTAAAACGAAGGAAGAAGACAAAACATAGTTGAGTAATTCTTAAGCAAGCAAAATTACGAGAGGCAGGTCGCGTGCCCCAGGACATCGAACAAACAAGATTAGAATACCAAAATGCCAAGCATGTTATACGAACGCACTGTTGTCAGACTGTGACATGAATATTTAAGGACGACTCAGTGAAAATCCGAAGCTACGGGAATACTAAGGACGACTTCAAAGATCGCATAACATCCCACGTGTGTCGTCACGTCAGACATGTTAAAGACGAGTCTTTTTTCTTTGTTTGTGCGCTTCCTCAACCTGCACTTGCAAATTCCTTAGAAATATCGGAGCTAGAGAAGTCTGGAGTTCCTACCACTGTTACTCGCGAAAGCTTCTACGGGATCCCAGCGACGTGGAAAGCGAATAAACGACGCGTGTACCGCGGTTATAGCTTTTCATCATCAACGCAAATCGGCGATGGATCCGAGTAAACTATGCTATTCTACAAACACCGAGTAATATCGCGGCGGAATAATATTTATCGTGATTACAGAGTCTTACTGTCCGCAGTGAGAACCGAGAGATAATATTGTTCCGCATGATCATGCTTCTATCCATACTGTTTTATTATTTATTCAATTATTTTACCGCCTGAGAAGTTTAACTGGAGAATATTTAGCGTTTTATGTAAGGAGTTTAAGAAAGTTGTGTCTGCAAAGCATTCAAAGACGATAGGGTCGGCGGTAGCCGAACCATTGACCGGACTCTCAAGGTGACCGCTTTATATTATAATTTATAAACATGTTTCACGTTCCTACATGTCCGGACATTCTAATTAGAGTATCAACACAGTTGTAGTTTTTAATTCTTGAGTATCCATCCGTATTTTATGATCCAGAATGCTTCCAGAAACGTTTATTTAAATAGGGGACTCGAGAAAGTTGTGTCCATAAAGCATGCGGAGGAAAATATTGAAATTTAGGATGCCACGGGACCCAGTAATTGACCGGCTCCTCAAGGTGACCGCTCCAAATAACGATTTAAAAATATCTGCCGCATTCCTAGATGTCTGGATACTTCAATTAACGCAAGAAAACGATCTTAGCTTATAATTTTGAGAGTCACGCGTATTTTGTACTCTACTTAGGAGATTACCAGAGGAAGGAAGAGGCGAACGGACAATATACATCGCGGGGTCCGGGAACGAGATAGAATGCATTTTACTTTATGGGCGGGTCGCTTTCTCCTAAGCCAAGAGTCGATTCCACGGCTTGCTCTGTTGCTCAGGAATCACAGCTACAAACACCACGGACACATCGACATAACACAATGTGAATCACACCGACCCCGCACTCTGAGATCCTTGTTACTTCCTAACTGCTCGCGATCAGAGACAAACGATTAGACGCGCTTGGTTTTCAGGTCTTTTTTAGAAATCGCTATTGATACGTGTCATTCCATCAGGCATCTGGAATCTTATTTAGCTAGTCCGGAAGTCAGACAAGCTCTTCCTGAATAAAATGAGGCGTTAAGATGATGCAAAGAAAATCGGAAAGCTGCAAGATAATTGATCACGGACCGCAGAAATAAAAATCTGTTAGGAGTCCACTCATTTTAGATCTCGAATTCGTTTTAACGCAACGTTTTTTTGGCAAGAGAAGATTGTAAGAAGAAGTCATCCACAGATACTTTTGTAACAATTTACACTTTATAAAATTACTTCACTAACACTGTGAAAGCATTAGGAATAAACGACAATAAAAGTCTTGTGATAAGTATTTATTCGTGTGTTTGAAACATCAAAATGTTTTTACACGTTTGGCATATAAAAAAATGTAATAAAAATACTTTTTTAAATCCATAATGTTGTAACTGTTTTGTCATGCCAAATTCATGGTCCGTTGTATAGCCGTCTGCACACTACAGTATACGGCTGTAAGAAATCAAAGAAAAACAATAATTTGGTTAATATTATGTAAGCGTTGATATATTTATTTTTTTTCTTCCTCATAGAGGAAGCATTGTAATGGTGAACTATTTTTTTCGAGATATACATGAAAGCGTGTTCAGAATGTCCCAAAACGTCTAGAAAACATATTTAAAAAAAATGTCCGGATGTGTGTGTGTGTGTGTGAGGCCTCCAAAATTTAAACCCCTATAACTCGAGGATGATTAGACCGATCGGGCTGAAATTTGGCATACAAGTAGAGTGGTTGGGTCTTTATATTCAGGACAATTTACAAAATAATTGGGACACCCGTTCAAATTTTACGAGACTTTCAATTTTTCGAAAAAAGTTTGTTCTCACTCTAGCTGTCGCAAATATTGAGTTATGGGGCTAAAAAAATTTCCAATCGTATACAAACATCAAACGATGAATGAGTTCAAATATGGAGAGGATCAGTTGAAAAATACGATTTTTATGACATTTTGAATTTAAAAAAAAATGTGTTTGCTTTCTAGTTTTTGCAAATTTTGAGTTCACGGGCTAAAATGTTCTCCAGTGGTAGGCTAACATTAACAAATGTATGATTTAGAATTTGGTGAGGATTGGTTGAAAAATCCAGTTTATACGACATTTTGAAATCTCCGAGGATTGAAAAAGTTATTCAATGATCAGTAAACGTTTCTATGTGAACGGACTATAAACGGATTAGTCTTTGGAAAGATTTTACAACAAAAGAAATTACTCGTTTTGCCTTCTCATCATCGAAACTTTGTTGATATTTATAATTTACAAAGCTTCCTCTATGAGGAAATCAAACACAAACCAATGTACTTCGTCGAGCAATGCTCTATGGGCAATCTTGAACAATGAGAAAGCAAAATGAAAATTTATTTGCACCCTTTTTTAAATGCAGCTGTACGTTATCAACGAAAATCTTGATTTTATTCAATTTTCAGTACTTTGAAACGAGAAAACTGTAAGAATAATCAGCGTTATTGAAGGTACCAAGAATATTTTTTAAAGATTTTACATTAATAACGGTTATTAATAAATTAATAGTAGAAATAATTATTTAACAAACTCGACTCAATCAAAAAAAGAGAATGAATACCTGACATTTTTCGGGGTCAACTGCATCTATACACGAGTGTGGAATACGACGTGGCCTTTCACCAGGCGGACATCCCAGCTAAAAATTAAAAACCTTGTATATTAATAAGCTTCTTTGATGGTGAAGCACAAAATAATGAAAACTTTTGAATCGTGAAAATAATGTTTAAATAACCAATTAACCAACCATAATATGTGGCTCTTTGCCTTCTGATGTCACAATGCTTCCGAAAAAGATGACCAGGACAGTCAATACTAGAGCTAATAATTTCATGATGATTCGTTGCTGCTTCTTATAACTTTACATACACTTATGGCTAACCGAGTGTCTTTTATATTCACCGAGTCGCGATATCAGCACGTCGTGTGGCAACAAATATAGACCTTGTATCTTTTATGAATCATGTATATCGATAACACATGACCTTGTGAAATGTGTGATTCCCTAACCAATTGACGTCTTACGCTTTTCAATTGAAAGTCGCATCTGAGGCATTTTCAATGATTCCACCCACTTTTTTTTTTATATTTACATGTATGCAAAGTACATGTAAGAACGTTTATCTACTTTGGCTTCCTCATAGAGGAGGCTTTGTACAGAAAATAATTTGCAAACTTCTACTTTGCATACATGTAAACATTTTTAAAAAATGTAAAATAATGAGGAAGCAATTTGTAAGGTTCTACTTTGCAGGCTTGTTTGTGTGTAATAAAAAAAAATATTTAAAAATTTGTCTACTATAAAAATAGCATTCACAAGATTTTGAAATTTTAAAATCGTCATGAAATTTAAACCGCTCAACCGATTTTCTTCAAATTTGTACTCAAACCTTGCTTCACGGTGCTCAATACGTTAAATAAATTTGAAGCCGGTATCTTTTGCGCAAACTAGATTATTAAAAAAATAAAAAATGTAAAATTCGAACTACTCGACCGATTTGTGCCAAATTTGAATAAAAATTTTGTTTTATCATAGTCTAGAAGTAAAACAAATTTAAGCCCGATATCTCGCAATTTGGGCGAACGACATTTTTCAAAAGTTTAAAAACGTTATAAGATTTGAACCGCTCGACGGATTTGCGTAAAATTTATACCCAGACCTAGTTCTAGGACAATCCATATGTGTGCCAAATTTGATTGAAATCTGCCTAAAAAAGACGACATTTTTTTTTCGCGACAGCAATGTTTTGCTTTTTTTGGAATAAAATCGAAATTTATCAACATAGCGACCGTTCCTTGAAATAAACTCCTCGTCGCTACTCCATAATTGTGAAATCACGTGGTAAATTGCAGCCGATCATCCCAAAATTTAGAAAAGTAGAAGTGTTAACGGACATTTAAAAAAAATGAAAATTGCAATAAAATTTGAACCGCTCTATCGATTCTCGCCAAACTTAGCACCAATCATCATTCACTGTAAGTTCGTTTGTGTGAAAACGATTTTTTCAAAATTTTCAAAATGCTGTAAAATTTGAATTTTTCAACGGTTTCGCGTCAATTGCACTCCCAAAAGTTGTTGTATGATAGCCCACTTGCGTACCAAATTTGAGGGAAATATATGAAAAATTGCGCCAGCTATCGTGCTAACAAGGTAATTTGCACACACACACACATGCAGACATTTCGTATAGATCACTTAAAAAAAAAATATATTTTCACGAAAACAAAGCTTACTCTATGAGGAAGCAATAATGGGAAGCAATATGCAAGGTTTTAGTATGCATACTTTTTAAAAATATTGTTTCTATGCAAACCAACGTTTCTTCAGCTTATTTGATTTTTTAGATTTCTTTTGGAAAGCCTATAAATTTAAATGCACTGGTTTGTCACTGGCCATGAAAACGTATTCGAACTCATTTGTACCAAACCGGATGCTATTCGGTGCAGCGAAATTTCTTCCGTTAATTGTCGAGATAAAGTGTGTGCGCAACGAAGGCAAGGCCATACTCGCAACAGTTCCAGTTTTCCTGTCCCTCGACGCGTTAGCATCGAAACGAGAGTTTCCATTTTATTTAATAACGGTTGTAAACTTCGAAGGCCTCGCTGACTCGACTATCTGTGAGAGTGGAAACTGCATTTTTCTATGCATTACATTCGGAAAAACGATAACGATTAATAAATGAAAATGAAGTTTTATTGAATTTTCAACTTTTACGATGCAATTATATATTTTTTTAAATTATCTAAGCAACCTTTCTTATAACGCTTTTGCATCTACAACAACGTAAGAAAAAAAGAAATATTTTCGGAAGGATATCCATTTACAAAAAAATAGTATCTTATGTCCTCTACTGATTACCCAAAATAATATTTAAAAAATGTATGATTTAAAAAAAAAACTGCCTTTTTTTTTTGCTCTGGGTTTATAACTCTCGCGTCGATAAGGATCGTATCTAAAAAGATTGAATCGGATCTTCGAGTTTAGCTTCTTCGAAGCAACACACTCGTTGGAAAACTAGAGGCAGCAGATTCAACGGATAGTTGATTCCACAACGTGGCACTTTATGCGCTACCGATTACCTCTTGCAAAACATATCCTTCGGCTATTAACACGCCGAGACACTGTACATACGTAAATAGACAATGAAAGGAGGAGTCTCAGGAAGAAAGAAAATGAAGAAGACGAAGAAGAGTCTGCTGAAGCTAAATCCTCTTTCTATCATGCGCAGTGCAGTGATCGTCGAATTCAATGCCCGGATACACGGCGCCTTGACGATTGCGTGGCCCCGTTTCCAGCTGCTGCTGCTGCTGCTGCTGCTGCTGCTGCTGCTTTAGCTCTTAGCACTCTCTGAGCTAATACCTGAAGCTAATATTCTTGGTGAAGCTGGTGTAGGCCTAACTACGGATATCGGAGACATGCCGAGCATAGAAAGGGGAAAGAAATTAAATCGGTCCGGCTCTGAGGTTCAACATTACGTAACCGCCCTGTCCCATGTGCTTCTAATGTGTAACTATGTGTGTTCTCTGAATCACGTAAGTGCTGTAAGTTGACTCATTGACATGCTTTTAAAAGTAATTCAGTCAAATGTATTGCCATTGTGTCCTTTGTTACAGCCATGTCATTGTCTTGTGTGTGTTTATTGAAGGAACTATTGGATTAGTATTTTAGAGAGCGTTTTTTCAGAAAGAAAGCTTTGGGTACTCGCCACTAGATGGCGTTAATGGTGACAATCCATTATTAATTAGGACGCTATTTAAAATCGTAATTTTTTACCGATTTTAATGCACAGTAGCTCATTTTATTTCTCGATAGTTGAGCTACCAATTTGCCAAGAGTATTTTTTGTTTTTGGGATCAGTATTTTTAGACAGCGTTTTTCAGAAAGCAAGGTTTGGGGCTCGCCACTAGATGGTGTTAATTGTGACAATCCATTATTATTACGAACGCTATTTAAAATCGTAATTTTTTACCGATTTTAATGCAAATTGACTCATTCTGTTTCTCGATAGTTGAGCTACCAATTTGCCAAGAGTATTTTTTGTTTTTGGGATTAGTATTTTTAGAGAGCGTTTTTCAGAAAGCAAGGTTTGGATCTCGCCACTAGATGGAGTTAATGGTGACAATCCATTATTAATTAGGACACCATTTAAAATCGTCATTTTTTACCGATTTTAATGCACATTGGCTCATTTTGTTTCTCTATAGTTGAGCTACGAATTTGCCAAGAGTATTTTTTGTTTTTGGGATTAGTATTTTTAGAGAGCGTTTTTCAGAAAGCAAGGTTTGGGGCTCGCCACTAGATGGCGTTAATGGTAACAATCCATTATTAATTAGAACACCATTTAAAATCGTGATTTTTTACCGATTTTAATGCACATTGGTTTACTTTGTTTCTCGAAAGTTCAACTACCAATAATATTTTATACATTTGAATCAGTATTCTGAGAAGGCGTTTTTGTTTTCAATATTTTTAGAAATATCTCTTAAAAATTGAAAAAAAAAATCTGCTCATCTTGTCACTTTGCAAAAATTAGTATAATTTATAATCACCTCATCAAGAAAGCCTACAGTAATTCATAGAGCAATTTCCCATTACCGATTATATCTGCAGTTATAGGAATTCGATAACTCGTTGAATCACCAACAAAAAGGAAAACATAAGTAATATAAACAAAACCTTCCAGATCTCCAATTAAACAAAAGTATATATGGCATTACGAAATAATTATTCAGAGAAACGTCTTGGTGCATATAAAACAAAATCGTTAAATAAGAATGAAATAAAAACCGGAAAGAGGAACTATTCCAGCGATCAAACTGCAAATTACAGAGTCGACCGGCAAATACACCAAGTGTATTTACCGGTGTATTCGAAAGAGGAAAGAAGAAAAGCAAAGTGTGTGTGTGCGTGTCTAGGCGTTACTGTATTGACGTCAAAATGGAGAAGAATGTGCGTGCATGTAGTAGGGCACGTTCCGGCCTAATGGGTCTCGCCTCGCTCGCACACACAACGCTGTGCCAATTTTTACTTCGATGCTCTGACTATGCTGTTACTACTACTGGCTTCTTATATACTTTGCTATGTCTGCTGCTGCTGCTGGCTGCTTCTGATCCTGCTGCTGTTTCTGGTACTGTTCCAGTGAAAGGGAAGCACGTATTTCTCTATATCCACTCGGTGTACACGCTGCCGTGATCACGAAGCTATGAGGCCTAGATATCCCACAAGCAATGTCTTCTCGATTATTCTTGATTCTTATTTCTTACGACGTATTTCTTCTTTCTTTGCTTCTGAGAGGTAACACGTACTTTTTGGGCACTTTTGGGTGCTGTAGAAAATTAATGTTGTAAGGATTTGCTACAATATTAATTTTTTTTTGCTTTTGTGACGTTCAAGTACTTTTTGCACACTTTTGGGCACTGTAGAAATTTGTGTTGTAAAGTTTTGCTAGAATATTATTTTCTTTTACTTCTGAGACGTTCAGGTACTCTTTGGACATTTTTGGGCACTGTAGAAAATTAATGTTGTTAAGTTTTGCTACAATAATAATTTTCTTTTTTCCTTCTGAGCCGTTCAAGCACTTTTTGGACAATTTTGGACTCTGTAAAAAATTAATGTTGTAAAGTTTGCTACAATTTCTTTTTTTCTTTGCTTCTGAGAGGTTCAAGTACTTTTTGGACATTTTAGAGCACTATAGAAAATTAATGTTGTAAAGTTTGCTACAACATTCTTTTTGTTTTCTTCTCAGAGGTACAAGTACTTTTTGGGCAATTTAGGGCACTGAGGAAAAATAATGTTATAAAGTTTTGCAACAATATTAATATTTTTTGGCATCTGAGAGGTTCAAGCATTTTCTGGACATTTTTGTGCACTGTAGAAAATTTGTATTGTAAGGTTTTGGCTAGAATATTATTATTTTTTGCTTCTGACAGGTTTAAGGACTTTTTGGACAATTTTTGGGCGCTGTAGAAAATTAATGTTGTAAAGTTTTGCTACAATATTAATTTCTTTTGCTTCTCAGACGTTCAGGTACATTTTGGACATTTTAGGGCACTATAGAAAATTAATGTTGTAAAGCTTTGCTACAACATTTTTTTTTTTCTTCTGAGAGGTTCAAGTACCTTTTGGGCATTTTTGGGCACTGTAGAAAAATAATGTTACAAAGTTTTGCAACAATATTAATATTTTTTGGCATCTGAGAGGTTCAAGCATTTTCTGGAGATTTTTGTGCACTCTAGAAAATGAATGCATTGCGGAAGCATTGAGAGATCACGTTTTCGTGAAAGTTGTATAAAAGCTTATGAAGAATATAAATCTGAATGACAGTTGAAGGGTGTGGGAACTTCCGGTCGCCTAGTGAACCCAGTGCCAAAAGGCTGCGGCTATCGCAGGCCAATGAACGACGTGGCTTTCTCTTGGATCTTGAAATCCTCGTGTCGTTTTTCCTCTTCAGCATCCACACACGCTCTTCGCTGGAGCTTCGAGGCGCTCCTTTCCATCTTTTCAATGCTCTGGCTTCCAGCACGAGCAAGCCAGCATCAGAACTGCTGGTGATCGCGCACCTTCCCCATATTTTCCTCCTTCGGATGTTAACCTCGTGGAGGGGATCTCTATATAGGCTTCACGAGTTCCTCGAAGCCCCTTCAAACTATCCGCGATACCTTAAGCAAACGGAGCGCACGAGAACGCGCGATAAACGCTCCAATCGACGCGCGTAACTTCCGGTTCTTCGCGCTCGAAGAACTTTCGAGGATTTTTAAGGAAATTCTTTTTTTTTTTTTTAATTGGTAAACGCGAGGAAATCTCGCCAACGCGAAATGAACTGTGGTTAGTGGATAGTGCGAGGGTGATTTAAAAAATATATATTTAATACAACAGGGACTTCGACTTTTTTTTTGCTTCGATTTATTACGAAGTTAAATTAAAAAGGTTGTTGTTTTTTTTTTTTTTTTTTTCACTTTGAGGAAAGGCCCACAAATTTTTTATCTGAGGTGACCGGATATACACGTCGCCACGATGGTGAGTGATTTTTAGTTTTTTCATCAATTTATAAGTTTTCGATTTTCGAGTTTTTTTAAAGAAGTTTTGTGGTTCTTGGATTTTTTGTTTATAATGAATTTTTTGATTTCTTACATTTGGTGAAATTACGAGTCAATGAAAAAAGATATCCAAACTTTTCAAGTTACGACGTTTTTAATTGTTTCAATTAAGAATTTATACGGTTTTTTTTTTCAAATTTATCAACACTGTGGAAATTGAGAGTCTATCAATTATTTTTAAACTTTGGAATTTGTCGACAAAAAGAGTTTATAGATTTAAAAAATATTTTTCATGTAAACAAAATTTTGGTGAAACAAGGAATCAATGATTTTTTTTTTAAAGTTCCCACATTATGTGAAATTAAGAGTCTATTCAAATTTTTCCACAAATTTTCTTAAGCTGCGAAGTTTTTATATTTCTCAGATTTTATGAAATTAAGAATTTCCAAAATCTCTTCAAACACCGAAATATAAAAATTGTGCATCATTGTAAAAATAAGAAATTCAACAATTTTTTTTTTAAATCTTTAAAATAACAAGTTTTTGTACGACGACAGTTTTTTTTACACACAAGACAATTTTTATGTGCTAAATTCTACATTTTATCAGTGAAATTTTCAATCATTGATTCCTAATTGCTTAAATTTATTTTCAAAACTTTAATGTCGATTTAGGACATTATGGATGCAGTGCTAATATTCCGCAAACATTTAAACGCCCTCGAATTTATAAAAAAAAAATTGAACGTCGATAAGACCTAAAAGACAGGAAAGAAAATAAATCTTAGAAATTTATCATTGTTAATTAGAACTAAAAGAAATTCCATTCCAAATCGCGAAAAGGGTTCTAAAAAAGTCCATAAAATGTTTGCACTTCCTGAAATGCCAGAAAAACTTGAGAAATAATTTCCAGCAACATAAAAAAAAAAAAACGTGGAAAGGTGATAAATTACTGTATCTCGTAGGTCACGCGATCTCATAGAACACAGTCGTAAGATTCGTAAGAGCCACTCTGTTGAGCCCGTACCTACGACCACAAACTACTTCCTATCCTCTTTTATTCCTTATGTACGTAGACATGTGCCAGTAGAATCTCGAAATGGAGGTCAGTGTGTGAGCAGCTTCGCTTCTCGGCTCTTTTCTTACACATATCCAGAGTTCACCGACCTGTTTCTACCTGGCGAGTCTTTTCTTCCTTCCCGTCACGTCTTCTTCTTTCAGCCTTCTTTTTCTCTTTTTTTTTTTATCCACCCATTTTCCATCCGGTCTGACTCTGCAGCAATCTGACATTTCTTCTTCTTGTTTCTTCTTTTCCGCAAGTCTCGTTCCGGCAACCGAGTATCCTGTTACGCAAAAGTAGATCCACTTTCATTGGTCCTACAAAGTCCTCTTTATCGCTCTGCCAAACACATAAAATTTTTCACGAGTCATACTTTATGTACAAATAATATATTTCGCTTTTTTTCTTTTTTGTTAGTTGAAAATAATTTCACTACAAAGTGGATAAATGTATGCTCGATTACTATATCTAGTTTTGTAATAGAACCAACATACTTTCACATTGACGATTTTTTTTAATAAACGAAATTCCTTGAATTTTTATCTAAAAACAGATCTGTCGTCATTTTTTATTTTATCGCTCTGTCGTGTGAACAATATTTTTCACTAGTCTCACTTTATGTACAATTAGTACGTTACGTTTTTGTTTTTTTTTCAGTTCCAAATGTGGTAGGAATTACAAGTCATTATAAAAAGATTAGAAGGGCTATGTGACTACAAATTGGAGAAATTTAAGGTCGATTAGTATTGTTAGTTTTGTAACAGAAACAAGATACTTTCACATTGTCATGAATGTGGAACTTTTTAAGGAATTTTTAATAAGTAAAAGAAAATTCCTTGAACTTTAAAAACCAGCTGTAATTCATTTTTTTTTTTAATTTAAGTCAAATGTTTCTTATAATATGACCGATTTATTTGCAAAGTGCTGAAGACTCTAGATTTTTTTTTCGGGTAAAAAAAAATTAGCTTTAAAACCCCTTTTTTTATAAAAAAATTATAATTGTAGACAAATTTTTGTTCTGACAAATTCTGATTTTCAATATAGAAAAAAAAATTGCCCCCTTTCTGTGGATTGACTGAAAACTTGGCACTGATCTTCACAAATAGTATCTACAATTTTAATTATCGAATTTATATATTTTTATATTTAATAAGGTACTAAAATGGCATCGATAAAGTTGACAAAATTTAAAAAAAATAGAAAATCGACATTTTGGTATGAAATCATTGTTTCTAGATCAAATATCCAAAATCTTGCAAAATAATTGTAATTTTTTAAAGCATTACAATATTAAAAAAAATAAAAGCAAAGGAAAAAAAAACTTTTTCAACTAATAAATATAATTTATTTTCCTAAATCATTTTCAGTCTTATAATTTATCTCTAAAAAATCCCAATTGACAATATCTGATATATTAAAATTACTTTAATTTTGTTTTCATTTGCTTTTGTAAAGATAAATATTAAATCGACATTCCACAAGAAACTTGTGTTCCTAAATCTTTATTCAGACTTCTGAAGCATTAATAAAAAATTGAGCCGAGTGAAACGCCATATATTATTCACCTAAAGCTAATTTTACGAGTAACGGAATAATTGGATAATTTTTCACTCAGAGGAAGTTTTACTTTCAACAATTAAAAACAAAAGAATACGACTATAAAAAAGGAAGCCTAAAACATAAAAAAAGGAATATAAGAAAAAATTATCTATACTATTGAAAAAAAAATTGCATTTATTAATTTCATTATTAAATGTCAGTATTCGAATGTCAAAACAGTATCGACTTGTAATTGTTCATTACAGAAGTGAACAAAAAAAAATGGTGTAATAATTTAAATCAAATTTCCGTTCCTAAATAAATTGAAATCTCATTGAAATTGCATATTGAATAACCGAAATGTCTCGGAAATGAGAGTCGTAAAAGTTTTATTAGTGATAATTAAGAGCCTCGAATTGTTTTTTTTTTATTCTTTCTAAGTCTATTGCATAATCCAGACATACCGAGTTACAGTAGTTGAAGAATCCATCTGAGGTATTAAAAGAGGAAGACTTCCGGTTTTCGCACAAAATTTCTCACGTTTGTCTCCGCAGCGGCGACGAGATTGACGAGGCTGTTGCTTCGCAGCGGTAACAGCGCAAAAGAAATGAATTTATGCCAAGCCAGCAATGGAAAATAAGGAAGGATAGTTGTTCGCTTCGGGACAGTCGTGTTTCTTTCGTCAAGACAATTAAATTTAACGGCGAATTAAACGAAGCTACGTCTGCGACGCCTCGCGTGTTTCACCGATCTTCACCTTTCTCTGGTTATCAAAAGCAATTCTTGGATTGTCGAAAAATACGTCGCGAGATCGACACTTATTACGATTGAGGAGTTTCTCGCAGAAACCTTAACGAGAAACGGATGGAAAGTGAAAACGAATGAAATACATATTTGGAATATTCTTTGAATTAAGAAAATTGAAGCACATTTGGAAGCTACAATGATTCTTGGGTTTACATGCGAATTCCTTGAGAAAGAATTTAATGCAGAAATTGGGAATCCAAGTATAATCATCTAAATGCACATTAAATATTATTATATTAATAAATAATTATAATTATAGTTCTGAGGATTAAAAAAATAAAAAAAATCTAAACTGCGTTCACCACAGTTTAAAAAAATAGAAATTATTTTTCAATGAGTCTAATAAAAAAGAAAAAACTCCTTTTATTTATTTTTAATTAACCCATTTATTGTGACTCGTTAAAAAATTCTGTGTTTCTCAATCAATGTTAAAATGAAAATACAGAGGCGCGTATGTAAAAAAAAAAAAAAGGAAAGAAAACAAATCTCATCTATCGATTACGTTACACTGCAGATGCCTACGCTTTAATTTCTCTTCGTCCATTCAGTGTTGACTCTCTCGTGAATAATTTCCACGGGAATGAAATCGACTGATGGAATGTCCCTGTAATATTGATTTCCTACTGCATCACCGACGGAGGTGGAATTGCAAATTGAATTTTGCGAGCCTTCGCACGAATTTCACATTCTCTCTCTCTCGATCGGCAACCGAGCAACGTTCTAACGAGACGTTCACCAAGAAACGTTCACCATCGAACCCTGTGGCAACCTGGTCACTGGTACCGGAGGGCGGGAGGGGGCAGGGGGGGGGCAGGACTGTGGCTTTTTACAGATCAGGTAGACGCAGGCGTGGCTCAAAAGCCACAGACTATAAGGTGCTGTTTACACGGTATATAACTTTCTTCGTGGTCCCACAGACGACGATCACCTTCGCTTGGTAATCGTCGCGCCACATACAATTTCGTGGGACACCGTTAACCGATCGCGCGGACGAAAGCAAAACCGCAAAACTTTATTATACACCAGACACAGAAGGAGGTCCATACGGCTTTATTTTCCTTCGCGACGGTCACTCAAATTTACTTTCTTCTTCAACTCCCGTCATTGAGATCTTGCACGAGCGCTCGTACTTTTTATGGAACATTATATGGCCTGCGCACAGAAGGAATTTTATAGCACATCAAGACTCGCGGTTACCGTCTCGATGCCAAATGATAAAAAAATTAAATTACATTTAAAATGCTTTTTTTCTTTTTAACGAAACGTGTTATTCAAAAATAATAATATCGCAATCTTATATTGTGGAACTTTTAAAAATGATTTTTTTTTAATTATGATCAACAACGAGATTTTAGATGAATCAGATATAATCCTGTTCGATTAAGATTTTTAAAATCTATAATATGGCTTTTACAGACGTCGGATAATTTTTTTTTAATTTAATTACATTAAAAATCCATTTTTTTGGTTTTAGTGGGAATGTGCTATTCAAAGAATAATAATAACGCATTTTTATAGTATTTTTATGGAATTTTTATTCTAATCGAAAATGATGTATTTGATTCAACTTTTTTTCAGATATAATTCTTTTTTTTAAAGGATTTATCTAAAATATATTTGTGCAAAATTATGTGTAGAATAAATTCAATGTACAGATAAGATAGTTTTAATAGATAAAAAAATATTCTCAAAAGTAATGACTTTTTGTAGGAAAATAATAAAAATGCATTGTAAAATAAAGCTGACATTTTTGTTGTTGTTAAAGTTACATAAAATATTACATAAAATGAAAATTTAATATTTCAAACAAATTCTATTCGTACTGTTTTTTTTTTTTTAGATAAAAATTAAATTACATTAAAAATGCTTTTTTTGTTTTCAGTCGGAATGTGCTACTCAAAGAATAATAATAACGCATTTTTATAGTATTTCTATGAAATTTTTATTCTAATCGAAAATGATTTATTTGATTCAACTTTTTTTTTCAGATATAATTTTTTTTTTAAAGGACATATCTAAAATATATTTGTGCAAAATGATGTCAAGAATAAATTCAATGTACAGCGAAGATAGTTTTAATAAATAAAAAAAATATACTCTAAAAATAACGATTTTTTGTAGGAAAATAATAAAAATGTATTGTAAAATAAAGCTGACATTTTTGTTGTTGTTAAAGTTACATAAAGTACTACATAAAATGAAAATCCAATATTTCAAACAAATTCTGTTCCTACTGTTTTTTTTTTACATAAAAATTAAATTACATTAAAAATGCTTATTTGTTTTCAGTCGGAATGTTCTGTTCAAAGAATAATAATAACGCAATTTTATAGTATTTCTATGAAATTTTTATTCTAATCGCAAATGATTTATTTGATTCAACTTTTTTTTTCAGATATAATTCCTTTTTTTAAAGGATTTATCTAAAATATATTTGTGCAAAATGATGTCTAGAATAAATTCAATGTACAGCAAAGATAGTTTTAATAAATAAAAAAAATATACTCTAAAAATAACGATTTTTTGTAGGAAAAAAATAAAAATGTATTGTAAAATAAAGCTGACATTTTTGTTGTTGTTAAAGTTACCTAAAATATTACATAAAATGAAAATTCAATATTTCAAACAAATTTTGTTCGCACTATTTTTTTTTTTTTTTGTAAAACTACAAATTGGAGAAAAGTGGATACAATATTACTGTTAAAACTACACAATTTTCAGATTCATTTCACCTGTGTTATACTAAAAACTGTCGTTAACTTCCTGGTGGTAAAATGATAAAAAGGACTTCAAAATTAAAAAAAAGAGTGAAGAATTTAATAATCTAAGCTGACTAGCGGGTTGTAAGTTGAGATAGAAAGGTGTCGGTGACCTGCTTGAAACGCGTTACACTACCCCAACTATATAGATAGATATGTATAGATATGTAGTATTTTCATATACACATAACTTTCCTGCTGTTGGTATCCTATCGATAATTAGTCAAGCAAACGAAATCTCGTTCGTTGTGGTATGCACATCGTCAAGATACGTGTATTATAACGTACGAGAGTCAAGTGAAGTGGCTGCTGGAACGCCAACAGAGTGGGAAAGAAACTCGGTCGAAGCAGCGCCTGGACCTTCTATATCACACAATAAAGAAGAGAAAGTCATTTCTCCGGGTGGATAGGCGTGGAGTATTCGTACTTTTTTTTTTTAAGTGCTCTTAAGCACGTACCAAGGATTCCTCGGAGGAATATTAGTCAGGGTATTATGAAGCATCGTCATCATCATCATCATCAAACATTAGAAAGTCGAAGGCGGAGGAAAAGATATCCTCTGTTTATCTAAAACGTTTGTAATAATGAGATGAGTCAAGGACAAGGACACTGGCCTTTAAATTACAAAAGTTTATTTTGACAAGTTATGTTATGATTTTTAACCCATAGATTTGTATCTATTTAGTTAGGTAGTTGAAAAAAAAAAGTGTAGTAAAAATAGCTTCGCAAAAAAATGTTGATTTGGGTGTTGATTTTTTTTTTCTAAGCTTTGTGAAAATGGAATCCAAAATTGGCCATTTTTGAGAATTGTGAAAACAGATGAGAATGGCGGTTTTAAAAAGTTTATTGTAATGATCGAAAGGGTTGTTTTAATTTGCATATATTAATAAATACAGTGGCCATTTTGGAAACCAACATTTATAATTGTAGATGACAGGCTTTAAGTGGTTAGGGAAATGTTCGAAAGTGTCTTAAATTATATCTGAATATATGATAGAAAGTTGCAAAATATAAGAAAATTAGAGTGCCAAAGTTTCATATTATTTCAATGAGTATAGTTATTAAAGAGAAAAGACATAAAATGGCGCGAAGAAGAACGAAAGGCTGTGCACCAGTCTATCTCGATGCATCCTCCTTTAACAAGATAGGAAATTGGAAATTAACGAGGAAAGGAAGAAAAGCGTTAGCGCTGCCGTGACGCGACGATGGACACGCGATATTCCACAATAAAAATATGCCTAACGTCCCGGCACGTAATCACAAAGGATGTCAGTGGAGTAAGAGTTCTCGCTGTTGGTCGCACCACTTTTCTTCATCCGGAATTCCTAATACCCGAGTATTTAGTGTCTCAATCATTCAGCCACACTTGTCACACACCGAACACATGGATAATTTCAGTTTAAACTCCTTGACGTTGGAAATAGTAATCCCCTAGAATCTCTAGGATTTTTTAAATACCTTTTTTAGTTAAATTTCCTAACTTTTTTGTGAAGACTAAGCTTCTTCAGAAATCTCCATGAATTTCAACTCCACTGATACCCAGATAATCTCTCTAGATTTTTTTAAACCTAGACTGATTTTTTGAGCAACTCCATAGATTTTTTTGAAAATCGGTTTATTGTCTAGGAAATTCCTTAGATTTTTGTAACTGGATAACTTTCGATACATCTCTTTGGTTTTTCTTTACTACGGTCATTTCTTAAGCACCTTTCTAGATCTTAAAACTAGGATTATTTTCTAGAAATATCCCTAGATTTCGTGAAGAATAGGATTATTTTCTAGAAAATTCCCTAGATTTCGTGAAGCTAGGCTTATTTTCTAGAAATATCCCTAGATTCCGTGAAGCCTAGGATTATTTTCTAGAAAATTCCCTAAATTCCGTGAAGCCTAGGATTATTTTCTAGAAAATTCCCTAGATTTCGTGAAGCTAGGATTATTTTCTAGAAAATTCCCTAGATTTCGTGAAGCTAGGATTATTTTCTAGAAATATCCCTAGATTTCGTGAAACTATGATTATTTTCTAGAAATATCCCTAGATTTCGTGAAGCTAGGATTATTTTTTAGAATTATCCCTAGATTTCGTGAAGCCTAGGATTATTTTCTAGAAATATTCCTAGATTTCGTGAAACTAGGATTATTTTCTAGAAATATCCCTAGATTTAGTGAAACTAGGATTATTTTCTAGAAATATCCCTAGATTTCGTGAAACTAGGATGATTTTCTAATGAAATATCTAGGTTTATGAAACTGGGATGATTTTCTTTAAAAATTCCCTAGTTTTGGTGAAACTATGATGATTATCTTTAAAAGTTCCCTAGTTTTGGTGAAACTGGGTGATTTTCTTTAAAAATTTCCCTTGCTTTTGTGAAACTAGAATGGTTTTTTTTTAAATCCCTAGGTTTTGTTAAACAAGGGTGATTTTCTATGGGATACCCTATATTTTTTAATTCCTAAGAATCTCCCAAGATTTTTTTGCCTAGGGTGATTTTTTAGGAACTGCCCTATACATGGG
Source organism: Perithous albicinctus (assembly GCA_964016905.1). Taxonomy (NCBI): domain Eukaryota; kingdom Metazoa; phylum Arthropoda; class Insecta; order Hymenoptera; family Ichneumonidae; genus Perithous; species Perithous albicinctus. The sequence continues at coordinate 11,234,240 of OZ024697.1, forward strand.
GATTTCATGGTCACATTTCTATGTTTTTTAACCAGAGTGATTTCTTAAGCACCCCCCTAGACTTGTAACTAAAGTAACATTTCTTAAGTAGCTTCCGAAATGTTGAGACTACGATGATTTTCTAGGGCTTTCCCTATATTTTTTTAAAACCTGAACGATTTCCTAGGAACATATCATTTATTTGAATAATATCCTAGGAAAATCCTAGATTTTTATGAATCAAAAATGTAAAAAGATCGCCCAGCTAGTTTTATTTCCTAGGAACCTTTTTATATTTTTTGACTAGGGTTCATTTCCTAGGAAATACTCTAGTTGTTCAGATTTTTACTAGTGATTTTCTAGCCATGATCTCCTTAATTTTATTTCCGTTGAAAAAGACAAAATCCCTACATATCCTAGGGATTTTTTTGTCGAGTTCTCTTTCCCTAGGGTGATTTCACTTTCTGGTAACACAGAAATGTGTAAAACTCTTCTGAAAATAAAAGTCCTACTTTTAATTTGAACTCCCTACAAAATCTAGGGACTTTTATTTTCAATTGTATCCAATAAAATTATTCTCAATTCAAGCCACGTTAATTAAAAAAAAATCTATTTCTACTGAAAAAAAATCCCTAGGATTCTCCAAATCGACGAGTTCAGAATATAAAACCGGAACCACGCGAGAAGAAATTTCGAAGCGTACGCGTTAAGAAATAAGGATTATGACCAATTTTCGCCGTATTTATTAGAAATCGGCGTGTTAACACTGGCCAAAGATGCAGCATCAGAATACACAAAACGACCGGTGAGTTCCGATTTACAGTTCGTTAGCTAGCAAACGGTCTCACTCTAGATCTTTCAAACTGTGTGCGCGCTTCCTTGCATCGTGGAATAAGACCTTGGTGTGTTTATTCCAAGTGCCCATTCGCCCCGCATTTGCACGAGTTACGACACGCAATGAGAACACGCTGATGATCGGGACACTAAGAGATCGGTAGATATCTCGTATATGTAACGAAAGAAACATGACTGGGAAAAGGGGTTCGAATCACAGAGAAAATACCTTTTCACTCCTGCGAATAAATTTATTCCATCAACATTGAATAAGAATTCTTGCATTAGAATGACGCGTGTTACGAAGCAATGCAGTGTGATTTAACATAGTGAACTCAATGTTTATACGCTTTGGTAAAAAAAAAAATATATTTCTTGCGTCTTAATAAACTTTCATAATATCTCCACTGAGGAAAATTAATGACTAAATTACTAATTTAGTGAATTCGAACATTAATTTGCAGACTTAGTTTTTTGCGGTAAATAGTTTAAGGGAAATATGTCGATTTATTTTAAGGGGCCTCGATTTTTAGCAATTGAAGAGTATTTCATTTTTATTTTATTACTAAAAAAAATTCGTATGAAAATTATACGTGATGTAAATAATTTCAGAAGGAGTTTCCTTTTTTCAATATAATTTTTATTTAATTTACGGATTAAAAAAAAAATTAACTCCTACAATTTTTCATGTTCGGATCTGTAAGTATTTTTTTTCACATTATCAAAATATCTCTATGAACAATTTATCGTATGAGATTTGTTATCTCCCTCGTTTTTTTTTAACAAAATAAAACACTTTTATAAAAAATATAAAATAATAATCAAAGAATTAAAAAATACTTACATTTTCATTTTATATGTACGTGTTTAAAAGTTGTATAATGTAATGAATTATAACTCTGTAAATTATGCACCCTATACTCGGAAACAGTTTACAGGCTACTTTTTTTCTGGAAGCTGATCTATTGATCGAAAATAAAAAAAAAGTTCTGCGTTACAGAATTCTTGTGTTTCTTATTACAGAGTGTTAGTACTTTCCAGGTTATTCAGAGTAACGTTTAACGATAGAAGGTCGACTACATTCACCGGTCGAGCACTCAGCTATAAACGCAACACGAGAATACGCAGAATCGTAAAAGCGCGAAAATTCTATCTCAGAAAAATAGATAGAAAATTTATTCCCGAGACAAAACTCGAGAAATCACGGTAAAAATATTATCTTAAAAATAAATCTGGCGACATTTAATAAATTAAAAAATTATTTAAATAATAAACCAAGTTATTACTCTAATTATCAATTCTTAATTATGAAAAAATTAACGTTTAATTTTTTATTCTGAATTCTTACAAATGATAAACTTCACCGTTTTCTAGACAACATTGATTTTGAATAATATCGTAGAAAACGTAAATGTCTTGCTGATAAGCAAATCTTGCAATTTTTTATGGATCAAAAAAATGTCTAAATAATAATGCAATTTTTTTAACAAATCAATTACGGAAAATAAATTTTTTGAAAGTTTAATTTTTATATTTATAAGTGATACCCTGTTAATTATAAAAAAATGAACGTTTAATTTTTTATTCTGAATACTTACAAATGATAAACTTCACCGTTTTCTAAACAACATTCATTTTGAAGAATATCATATAAAATGTCTTGCTGATAAGTAGGCCATTTTTTAAAATTATTCGCCAATCAACATTCGTGTAATTATAGTAAAAATATAATCCTTAGTAAAATTTTGCAATTTTTAATGGGTCAAAAAAATATCTAAATAATAATGCAACTTTTTTAATAAATCAATTACGGAAAATAAATGTTTGAAAGTTTGATTTTCATATTTATAAGTGATAAATTACGACGTTTCCTAGGCGATATTTATTATAAAAAAGGACGTGTGGACAGTTTCGTTAAGCAGGTATTCAGGTTTCGAATCTTTGCTGCCGGACACGCCGGTATGTTTTTTTTTTTTTTTTGTTTTTTTTTTTCTGCAATCGATATATATTCGAACGCCCGGGCAGATTGACCGCAAGAAACCTGTTGTATAATTTTATTCTGTCCTGATGACCGATTCGCGACGCTATAACTGAAGTAGGGAAACGCGATCGCTTTCCTTTCGCTGTGTCGGCGTCGCGAGCCGCGCGCTGGTTTTAGCTATCACCGAATCCCCCCCGGAATTATTACGTCGAGCCGGAGAGGCCTCGCTTATTTTTTATTTCACGGACTGTCGAGTCCGAACTGTTCTGTTAAATGCTTCGCCGGTGTTTCAGGTCCTTTATTACAGCTATTAGTGACGTGACTTGTAAGACGGCGTAAACTGTAACTTTAACGATGCCAAGAAAAGATATTCCCCCCCCCCCCCCCCCCCATCCCTTCAATCTTTCTATACGCCTACTCTCGTGAAATATGATGGCACGTACTTTTGTGGAAACGCGTTGATGTCATAAGAAAGGAGATTGTCATAAGACATTTTTATTTAACACATTCTATTACAAACAATGTTTTTTATCGACCACATTCCTTACATCCGTTTTTTTTTTATTGAACGCAGTTTTTATTTATAAGTATTTTTATGTACTTCAATATTTATTGACTACTATTTCTATTTACCAGAATTATAATTCAGAACAATTTTTATTCATAAACATTTGTGTTTCTCATGATTATTATTTGCTACATTTTTCGTATAGAAAAATGTATGTTAACCACAATTATTGTTTGTGTCAATTTTGATTGACTAAATTTTTTGTTGACGATTAATTTAATTTGCTACCGTTTTTATTTACGCCACAAATATTCAAAGACCGATGTCAGAGTTTAATTTTGTTCTTTTTCTTTTTCTCAGTCGGGTCGAGCGAATTTTTCGCTCGTTCTGTCCATCTGGCTGATCGTTGTCGCATCATCTGGACTGACCGAGGCCGAAAGATGGTCTCGTCAGGTCTCAAACAGCGATTGGATTCCCCTGGCAAATCCGCGAAGTCCACAGGGTCAAAGAAGCCTCGCGCTCGGACAGAATTTACCGCCACTTCCCCAAATTCATCAGCCACTTATTCCAAGTTCACTGCCTCCTGAGCTTCGTCAAGAGTATCAGCAACAGTTGCTACAGTTGCAGAAAACGCAGGAGAGCATTCAAAGGCTATTAATGCTGCAGCAGGAGCTGAAGGCTCAACAACAAATCTTACAAGTAATACAAAAAATGCAATTTACTTTTTAATAAATCAACAATCTAACAATTTTGATAACTACAAAAATATGAATCCCAAAAAATCTAAGTCAATAGTAATAATAATATGACAATATATTTTATATTGGTTTTTTTTCGCAAAGCAATAAAAACTTGAACTACACATTTTTTTTGCAAAGGGTCAAGGTTTTTTGCCCAATGGAATTGCGGAGAGCGAGGAGAATAAACAACAAAGCCATCACCACGGTCCAACAGCGAATTCACAGACGTTGCCCGAGCTGCCTGGTGACGTTCTGGTTCCCCCACCTCAATTGTCTGGCGAAGCAAGACCGCCAGTTTATACGTCTCAGAATTTCCGAGAACCACAGGGCGAAACGATAGGACAGGAGCAGTATGAGGATTACGGCGATCGTCAGGCGGAGGATTACAGAAACGCCGAGAGAACGAGGGAATCACTGAGGGATAAGGAAAAGTACGTGCCTGAAAGTCCCTCAGGTCCGACTAGCACTGGCGAGGGCGTCAACGATGGCGAAGAAGAGGTTAGCTTTTCTTAATTCATAAACCGAACGACGTCAATAAAAGGGATAACAAAGCTTGAAGATGGGAGACGCATTTCAGTCGCTTTTATATCTAATTTTACGTCAGGTTAGCTTTTGATGGGTTTGTGAACGGTTTCAACGTATAAATTGTCGTCTGCGCAGATTTATTGCGCATACGTTCGTAAAGTCATCAAGAACAATCCAAGCGTAAAGTCACTGTAGTCTTGATCCAAATTTATGCTATTTTCAGTATGTTATGGCGAAGTTTCTGAGGAAATTCTCTGGTATTTGGCAAACAAAGAAATAACCAACTTTGTGAAATATGTTTGATCTTCCGTAGAACTACAAAGAGAATTTTTTTTTTGAAGGTCCAGGTCGTTTATGTCCCGGCGGAGGTTTTGGCTCAACGTGGTCAATCAAAAAATCAACGGGGTCGTGATAGAAAGCAATACGGTAATCAAGATACGCGTGCACATCATCAGCAACATCAACAGCGTCAATACGCTAATCAACGTGGTCAATCCTCAGTGGAATCATCATCAAGGGACCGTGACAATGTACCAACAACGGTATCACCGCAAGAGGACGCTTATGCTCGTGAGTTTCTTGAACAATTGCAGCGCGAACATGAGGGAACCGATCGTCTTTTGAAGGAAGCTCGTCAAAAGGAGTTGGACCGTTTGCGTGAGGAAAGAAAAGAGATTCAACGCCAGGCAAAGCTTCAGCAAGCAGCCTTGGAGCGCGAGCAGGAAATTCAGCGTCAGCGTGAAGCCGAGAAAAAACGAAAGGAGCTAGCGAAGCTCGAAGAATCGGCAAAGCAACGTGAGCTTGAAAGAATACGCGAATCCCGTGAGAAACACCGACAGGAAGAGCTGGAAAGAGCAAAGAAGGCGCAGGCGCGAGCTAACGAGGAAAAGCGGAAGCAGGAGGAAGCCAGACAAGCGGAGATAGAACGATTGGCTGTTCTGGAAAGACAGAAAAAGGCAGAAATTGAAAGAACGATAAAGGCGCAGAAGCAGCTGGAGAGGGTGCAGAAAGAGGATGAAGAACGTGCGCGAGAAGCCGAGAGAGCTCTGGTGCGTCAAAGTGAATCAACGAAACACAGACTCGGCGAATCCAATGCGTCGCCTCAGGCTGAACCACTCATAAGAAACCAGCACAACCAACAACATCAAACTCACACAGGAAAGTACAACAGACACAATAGAGTCCGCAACAAGCCTCGTCAGCGTCAACATCATGTAAACACTCAGAATATCGACAGCTTCGAGCAGAACGGTCATGAGACAACGACAACAGCGCCACCGTCACCTAATCAACCTCCATTAGCAGTCTATATGATTAATCTGGGAGGTAATACCCGAACCTTGAGGGTATCCGATGTCCTGAAGACTTTGAAAGACGCAAAAACCATCGACGTCCTTGATAACGTTGGTCAGGACGCGCCTCAGGTATTTGTGGGTCCTTCGAACCTTGAAGTACCCTCGGATTATGCGAAATTCGACCTTCCTTACCTGTCGTCCATTGACAACAATCGAGTGGAACGTCGAGTTGACAAACTACCTTTTTTCGTTGCCCCCTTAAGCTTTAATCCGCCACCCGGTTACTCCAAAATTCCTTTCCCTGCTCCGCACATTGGTTCTGTTGTCGTAAACACCCTGGATGAACATATTCCTCCAACCCAACCAGACGAAAGCTACGAGGATTTTAGAAAACCAAATTTGAATCCCCTTATCGAGCCTAATTCCTTCATCGAAAGTTCCAACCAGGGAATATCTTATTCAACAACTTATGAGTCACCTACCACGTCTAGTTACTCGAATTACAGACAAGAGGAACCTTCGAGCACTCCTCAATATCAATCGACACCGTCTTATTCAAGCGTTGAATCAAGCGGACCCAGCACAAGTTACAGATTTCGTCAACAGTTCAGCGGGGAACAACCCAGTTCCTCTGGATCCCAAGAACAACCATCAAGACCAGCTTTTCATGAACAATCTCAACTGCGACCAGCATTCCATGAAGAATCGCCCTTGTCGCAAACCAGTCAAGCCTCCCAATACAGCGACGAGTCCTCTGGATCAACGACGCCAATTTACAGACGACCAAACGTCGTCACTTCTTTCACCTATCAAGAAAGTCCCCAACCTGTATCGAGCACTCCAGTCTACCAAGAAAGTTATTCTCACGTTCGCGAAGATTCGACAATAAGGCATCCCAACTCTCAGGTATCTTCGGGGAATCATGATTTGCAACAGCATCGAGAAGTCGTGCAACGTTATCAGCAGGAAAACGATCGAGGACAAGAATACCCAAGCGGTCAAGTTGATTCAGGGGCAAATAGTTACGACGATACATTAAGAGGTCCAACTCAGTACAATCTTCCAGCTGAACTTCCGCCGATCATTCCTCAACTACCTGGTCTTGTTAATTCTCTTCTGGACGAGGGAGAACAGGCTGCCTTCGTTAATAGACAAACTCCAGCGCCTACGGAACCACCCACGACTACGACGACTACTGAGACTCCAACAACTACACAGAGATCTAGGGGACGTCATCGCGGAAGGGTAATTGCTACCAGACCCAGTACAACTACCACAACTCCGAGCCCTTCGAGATCACGTGACACTGATAGAACACGAAGACCAGTTGCAAGATCGAGATCCAGGTTCACGACAACCACGGAAGAATATCGGGACACTTACGAACCAACGAAATCGAAGGTTTCGGAGACAACGCCACGATACAATTCTCATGAAAGTTACAGACGACCCACTTCGACGAAGGCGCAGAAGTTTAAGAGTCGCGACTCCGGGGGAAGTCTTCAGAACGTACAGGCTCACGAACCTGACAATAACGATAGAAGCCCTGTTTTAGAATCGAGCCCAAGACTTCCTGAGCCAACTGGAGTTGAACCCAATGAACCTGTGTATCCTCAATATAATTTTGCTTCCTCAACTACGGGGTTGGAAAATTATCCTGTTCCTAGTGGCGAAGAAAGAAGACCAGTTATTTCACCTGGCGAAGTAGACTATTCTAAGAATTTAAATTATCCCCAAGCGCAACCTCTTCCAGTTGATAACTTTAGGACTCAGGAGGAACAAATTGGGCAACAATATCAAGAACAGTTTCCCTCCAATGAGTATAGACAGCCAAATCTTGAGAATGCTCCTGTTAATGGATTTAATTATCAGATCAGAAATGAACAGATTAAAACGACACCGACAATTCCACCAACATCTAGGGATTATGCTTTCTATCAGAACAAAGAGAATTTCCATGGTTCACAGGACACTGTGAACCCTACGGAGGCGCCTATCAATTCTCAGATTCACGATTTCCAGCGACCCGAAATTTACCAGAAGCAACAAGACGCTGGACATGTACAAAATGAAGATCTTACTAAGCCTCAGGCGCAATATTCGAATGATGATAAAACTTTGAGTTACGGAGCGAACGATGAGGCAATTTATGATCCGTACTCGCTGGGTAATCAGGATTCTCTTAGAACTGCGGGATTGACACCACAACAGGCTCCACTCGAGGTACAATCAACTTAAAGTACTATTTGTTAATGATAATAATTGATAAAATAAAACGATCTCTTTGTTTTAATACGACTCGATTTTTTGCAGTTAACGACAGAGGCGACAACCACGACGACCACAACGACGACGACAGAGGCAGCTCCTGTGGTGATTCGTCAGAGAGTTCGCGGACGATTAGGAGGTCGAGGTCGCCCAGAGGCTCATGTCCAAACAAGACCTCGAGGTTCTCAGGACGAGTACGTACGTTTCAGTGCAGTGAACAATCAAAATACGCCGACAACAGAGCGTCCGACAACGCGGCATCGAGAAACCATTCGACCAAGACCAAAAGCTCGTCACCAGTATCACGGCTCAGTGCAAGTGCAGACTGAAGGCAACGATTACGTTCGAATCCAAGCACCCATACGAACTTATCAAAAGACTATCGTAACTCCGCCATCAACCACCCCAAGAACGACCACAACTCCAGCTCCAACGACGACAACAACCGCCCAATACGAAGAAGCTTCCAATGATGGGCTCGAATACGGATTCATCAGACCACCAAATTTCAGTCCAATTCATCCGGTGGAGAACAGGCATCATAACTTTTACAGGCCTAACGATAATCAGGTATGCATCGTATTTAATCAGTTAACTTTCTTGAATACTTGTATGAACTGAAAACAAAATTTACTTTAAAGGCCCAGCTACAGTCAATCGCTCCAACTGACGAAACCGCCGAAGATTCCAGCCTCAGTCATACTCAAGTATCCCGCAATCGACCAAAGTATCAAACCCCGAACCGTCGACCAGCAATCAAACCTCTCACTACGACGACTCTTGCATCGGACATTTCACCCTACACTGAAAGGCCAAGACCTCGAGTTGAAGAACCGAAAAATAACAGAATCCGGGTAAGAGGCCGAAAACCCGGCCGAAGACGCACCACGACGACTACGACAACGACCACGGAGTACGTTCTCGAGAATACCAACGATTTGCCCCTAGAGGAGAATTATCCACGACGTATCGAAACTATTCAAGACCCAATAAACGATAGACAAGGGCTTTATGAGGAAAAGTTCGAAGCTCTGCCACTGGCTTCCGGGACTCCGCGAAACCCGGTACATCAACAGAACGGAGAAATTTCGGTAAGTAAACTCAAAGCTTTTTTTTTTTCATTTCAATCTTATCTTGATTCTTGTATCTGGCACTCATCATGTTTCTGTCCATTTTATTCTTGTCAGTACACGGGCCAAGATTTCGTTCTGAACTTTGGAACGGAACCAGCAAGCCCCGAGCCAGATCAGACGCAATTGGCGAGTCAACCGCCAAAAAGATACGGCCAAGCTTTCGGCTCGCGTTCCAGAACGCATACGACGCATCGAGGAAGTCACGATCGCGATATTCATGGCGCGGAATCACAATGGTCGACGAAATTGACGAGCAACTCTTTTCAACCGAGCCCCCCGGCCAACAGGCTTCCGCAGGACGATCGGAAGTCATCCAGCTTTGCCATGAGTGAGAAAAATAAATATTCCAATGATCAGACACCGGCAGATGCACCGGAAATCATAACTGCCGCGCCTGAAGACTCTTACGTCACGGTCCTGGTGACTTCGGACGATAAGGAAGCAAAATCATTGAATGCCGATGCAACGGATCTTCCCTCCATGGAGGGAACCAATTATGGAATGAAAACGAGCGTTGAAAGCCGAAGCAGTACCTTCGATAACACCACTCCGATTTCCACAAGTCAAGATACAGTGGTTCCAAATTCCTCGATCGCCACTAATAGTTCTACAGAGTCTATTGTCAGCAGAGGAACGGGAAGCTTTAGAGATAACGGAATAAACAGTGTACCAACAAGAAGGGTATGTTGAAGTCATTTTAATTCATAATTCTACCGTAGACAGTATATTTAATCCATAGATAATTGACTATGAATGGTCGATTGTAGAGTCGTCTCGATCATTCCATGGAACAATTTATCGTAGATCATAGATCAATAGATCATTAAGATTAGTACATTTGATAATTCTTATGATTTTAATTCTTGCAGATGGGAAATGGAAGAAGGCGAAGAGTACGAGTTCGTGTTCGTCCAGCACCAACAGACGACTTTGTGACTGCAGAATCGCAGCACTTCAGTTCTGCAGTTAACAGTCTACTTCAGGATCGTTTTAAGTACAATCGTTTTGATGAATCATTAAAAGAACTTCCAATTACCGTGCAGCCGCCGATAGCACTACAGGAATACACAACTTCGGAAGCACCGGAAAAGACAATATTGGAAGACTTTTTGGATGAAGTGTTCAAAGCTGAAAATAAATCGAATGTGGAAAGTGAAGTAACCACTTTGGACCAATTCGAAGTAATCACAACGACCATTAAAAATGTAGAACTCGAAGGACGTCAGGAAAATCAAGAATCATCTACCAATAACGAAAATGCGGAAACGACGACGGAGACTTTAGAAAATAATTCCAGCGCAGATAACGACGGAAATATGAACGAATACTCCACGAACGAGCCAATCACGACTACTACGAATATACCTAGAAAATCTTGGGATTCTACAAAGCAATTTATAGACTCAATTGCCATGCAGAGTGGAGAATATATTCCAAATTCAAGATACCCAGAAAATTCGGGTTTCGATGATAATTTGACGGGACAAGGTAACGAAGTATTCCAGAATGACTACAGACAAAATATCGCCACAGACGAGAATTCAGGAGGCGAGGATAACAATGACGAAAATTATCCGAAAAATCACAGAAGCCAGTGGAGCGAAGTTCGATATCCAACCGATCGAGGATTCTACAATTACAGTCGAAAGCTCAATCTCACCGCCACTCATCTGCCAGGCGTTGTCACTAAATCTGAAGGTGATACCAATGTCAAGACTCTTTCTGATTATGTCAAAGCGATTTTCGACACGATGAAGAACGCCGACGAACAGAAAATGGAACAGAACGATTTTACAACCACTGATCCAAATATCGCCGAGAATTCTTCATCCACAACGAATTTCTCGACGAGCACCGAAGACTCAACGACTTCTGAAAAGAATTTAACGACCATCCCGTCAATTACCGATTTTTCTACGGTCTCAGAAGATTCAACTGGACATCCTGAACAAACTCTTAAATCTGAATCAGTGGAGAATCCGAAAATTGAATCCACGCAAGAAGCTGGAAAATCCGAAAAATCTGATGTTTCGGAAAAAATTGAAGACCCTGAAATGTCAAAAAATGCGGATAATTCTTCGGCAACGGAAAAAGAAGAACCAACGGAACGTCCGGAAGATTCGGTGATAACAGAGACGACGAAAAACGTAGATTCGACGGAAATTTCTACCGAAGCGATTTCCTCCTTGAGTCCAGAATTAAGTTTCGAAACGTCGGAATCTTTTTCGTCCGGAGTACCTGAAAATTCGAGCGTTCAATCTGACGACATTTCGACAACGACGACAACGACTGAAAATTCGCCAATTGCAATGAATTCGTCAAAACTCAGCGGTATTCTTCGTACCTCAACGACAACAAAGGTTTCTCACATGACAGAAATATGCTACAGAGGTAGATGCGTCATGACCAAACCGAAAAAAGAATTCCGCGCAAGATGATGAGCTGAAGAACAATTAAATTATACCCTTTTTCCTGAATTCTTTGTTTCTTAAGAATGCTCGCGATTTTTTCCTGCTTTCTGTGATGGCTCCGATTTTTTTATTTTAACGAAATTTTATAAATTTCATGTACTCGATCATTTATACCAAATTATTTATATTTGAGTAATGTTTTTTTTTTTTTCTTTCATTTATTTCACTTCATTTATCCGTTAAAAAAGTCCAACTGGAGATGTATCGCACGGAAAAGTTTCATTGCAATGCGAGATGATATTTTTTTCCTTTACCTTTCTTTTTTTTTCTATTCTTTCATTATTTATTCGACGTTTGTGTCCGCGCGTGCTTGCACGACGACAAATTGCGCTCATTCATCGTAATATATTCCATTCTCGAAGCGAATTCGCATAACAACACGACGACGACAATGTCGCAAAATTCTATAATCGCGGATTGCCGCAATTCGAATCGTCGCTTATCCGCGCGTATAAATTAATTCGACCTAAAACGCATGCCGCGTCTGTTAATACTTTTAATGCTTAAGTAGAAACGTATTACTACTTTGTAATGATGATGATGATGATGATGATGATATTTAAAGTGTTATTCTTATTGTATTATTTGTATTTAAAGTATCGAATTTGATGAATTATTTTTGTATATCATAAGCATTGTACGTATTAATCATTAAGTTGTTCGTAAGATTAAACGAGAAGATATTTGAATAAAAATATTCTAGAAAAAAAATGTCTTTGATTTTTCAGTTTTGAGTTATTTAATTGCTTAATTTAATTTAGCAACCACAAGTTTGTAATTAAAGATCGTGTAAACGAAATATTAAATAATTATCCGACTTTTCGCCCTTCAAAATTTTACATAAATGTTTTTGGGCGAGAATGCGTATATCTAGTTTATTTTAGTAATAAAACTTATTTTATATGAAACTACAAATACTTATAAAAAAAACAAAACTACAACTTTTTATGCTGATGTTTTTTCTTCTGTATCGTATAGTTTTCGAAATACACTGACTTAAAACAAAGCAACGCCTAAAATTCAATTGACAAGTCAAATTATAAATTTAATTCTGAGACATTTTTTGTATGACTTATAGTTTTCGAGATAAGTAGTAAAAGAAATTACGGAAATTACTCTGAAATAGTTCGTTAGTTATTGAAATAGTTAAGAAATATTTGAGAGTCCGAAAGAAAAGAAAATGAATGACAGATACGTACAATACAAATTATATGCTATTACAATTATTGAATATAAATTTGCTGAAAACCACACTTTTTAAAAATATTTCAAATCCGAGCCACAGCAGTAAATCTTTTCTTTTAAATAATAGTCTTTTTCGTGAATTTAAAATCTCCTTTTGTTCAAGAAGCAAAAATCTCGATGAGCAGCTCCCCATAGAAATAAACCATTTATTAAGCAGCCACAAATTTAATCACGAAAGCCCCTAAAAATAAGTATATCTTTACTCCCTTTTTGTGTTCCTCCATCAGCTTCAATCCTTCACCACCAATTAATTAACGATTCCGTCTCCAAAAATAGAACTGAAGGATCTATAAACTTGAAATAAGGGTTGCCTCGAGTGGATCGGATCGAAGCTCCGTGCGTGTTTGCACGAATTTATTTTCAGCTCAAAAGTATCCGTCTATATTATTCCTCCCTCTACAGTTTCTTCCATAGCAACTCTACGAATTTCCTCAAATCCAAACCCTTCGTCCCAAAGGGCACTCCCTTCATTTCCCAGCAAACAAGTAAAAAAAAACCCCCAAGGTACAAAATGTGAGCACAGGTGTAGTGGCCACAACGGTCGTGTCAATCCTGGTTTAGATTCGCCGCTACAGTGCAACGTGTGCAGTCAAAACGACGTTGAAAAAAGAGGGAGACGGAATGCTGACGCAGAAAGAGAGAGAGAGAAGGGGTGGGATAGCAGCAGGCGTTCTCCATCGATCGGAACGGCGCATGCTTAAGGTTCACCGGGATGTTGGATAGATGGCGCATGGTCATGTGCAAAAACGTTAGAACCGGCGCGCACCGGTTTGCGCTGTGAAGTCGAGCGCATGTTGGATATATAGATAGGAAAGGGGGTGGAAGGGTGATGGAAACAGTGTTAAAAGGGGGTGTAAGGGTGCGCGTCGGTTGTTGGTGGGGTTGAAGGGTAGAAATAGCGGGGGGAAGGGATGTTCCGGGGTATAACGGGAGACGACGACGGCAACGCCATACGGGAGTCAGTACAAGCGCAAGGGTCCTCGGTTAAGGACGACAGGAAGCAGTTCCTGCCCGTGATCGGGTTCCCATTATGCCAGGCGGCGAGGGGTCGAATGACCCTATCGATTGTCCAACCGATTTACGTCGTTTCAACAAAGACAGTTACTCTAACGACAATAACGGTAAAAGTGGCGTGTGCGCGTCAACCGCGACAACAACGACGAATATAACAAGCAATGAACATGATAACGATCCCGCCACGATGACAGTGGTAACGGGCGACGGCCTTAGACGCAGAAAGGTCATACGCGCGGCCAAAGAGACTCTCGACAAGGGTAAGACATCACGCTTAAAATGTCTTTATTGACACTTCCAGCTTTCGGTGCACGAAAGATAGTCATTTGTCTCGGGTTTTCTTCGTTGTCCTTAAATTTTTGTAGCAGAAGAAACGTCGGGTGATGATGTTGATTGATGGGTTACGCGACAATTTGGATTTATCCAACTGTTGGAATTTTAAGGAACATCCAAACATCCAAATAATGTCCGGAAGATGTGTAATAAAGATTTTTCTAGTATTACGTATTTGAGGTGGAAAATGTTGATGAGCTGCGAAATTTACGAGTTATTACAATTTGAATTCATGCTAATAATTGAATGGTAAGAAAGATAGAAACATCCTCAAATAATATCCACATGATGAGTGATGATTTGATACCACGAGGATGATTTGCAGACGTCATTTAAGTTTGAGAATTTTTAAGAACTGAAAAATTCAAATGTCCACTGACAATATCCTCAAGATGAGTGTATGGATATTACAGAACAGTCTGAGAATATCTTAGAGATGCCAAAGTCTACAAATTAATTAAAGCAAAGATATGATATCTTTAAGATATTCTTTGAATAGTTTTTAGGATTGGACACATGTCCAAAAGATATCCATTTGGTATGAAAATAAACGATTGGTTAATTTCCAACGAAACGGTATTTCTTTGTTTATGATATTTTGAGGATGTCTAATTGGTAACTCAAGCAAAAAGATATGACTCGAAAGGAAAATAAATAACTTATTTGTATGTCAATTGAATCTCTGTGACTTCTGTGATGGCATAGAACTATCACAAAACATCCCAATAATATAATTCAAATAACATCCACGAGATGTCCTGCTATATATCCTTAAAATCTTCAAATCACATTCGCTAAATATCCTCAAAACATCAAAGTATTTACAATCATTGATATTTTTTCGGATGTTCAAATAATATCCAGTAATATCTCCCGGATGTTCATCCATCAAACAAGCTGAAAATTGTGAATTTGGGTTGAAATCCTGTGAGGATATCCTTAAAACTTCCAAATAATTATAGTAATGGTACATCTTAAACGATCTGAATCACAACAATGGGGCATCATTAAGACATCCAAATGATATCCATCAAACGTTCTTAAAATGTGTCCAAACAACATTCATGGTATATTTTTAAGATGTCCTAACATCAGTGGGATATTCTCAAAACTTTCAAAATACATATCCAATGCATTAAAAGACATCGTCAAAGGATGCTATTTATAGTTTTATGTAGGATATTAATGTAATATCTGTTGGATTGCAGCCGTGTGGTAATATCCGCGAAATTGGATGGAAGTGAAGGTTCATCCTGTGTTTCATATGGTATCGTATGTACATAATAACCGAAGGGATGCCAAAACGGTATAACAAACACGATCTATAAATTCTATTAGCTACCGGAATTGATTTCTCCGCTATACGCTCGGTTTTAGCATTTCGTTCGTACACGATTCGGGTTCCACGACTTATCCTCGTATCACGTGGTCCTTCTCGGGTCAATCGTCCTGGGGAATCCTACTGGCGATTTCTTGTATCTACGCGCAGATAGAAACTATCGAGTGCCAACAAACGAGATTTCTCGGAATACTCTCCGGAGACATCCAAGAATTATCCTTCCCCATTTATCCATTCTTATCCAATGCTTCTGTATGTTGTGCAATCCATTTTCAGCAATTTTCCTGAAAAGGAAATTCATGTTCCACGTATAAGAAACATGATCTATCTATTTTTAGTGAATCGACATATCGTATGGGAATTCCATTTGGCAATTCAACAGAGGCGTTAATTTTTATTTTAACAATGATGACAAGATGAAATTCCAAGTCCAATTGTTTGAGCAAAATGGTAATAATGATCAAATCAAAGAATTTACATTAATTTCCTTGTGACTCGAAAGAATCATAAGACTATTTCAGAAAATATTCGCGGACCTTATGTTCGGTTAAGGTCGCAAAAATGAACACGATACGACTGTGAAGTCTCGAGTTGGTCCCTAATTAGGCTGGCGAATTAACTTGGTCGTTACATCTGCGTGGAAGAGAAAGCCGAGGTCATCGAGGAAACAAAAGACCCCAGAACTCGCGACTAGAAGACGAGCAAGCCTAAGAATGTAATCAGTTGGAAGGTTAAAAAGCGGGGTAATTGTAGGAAAACTGTGCTTTCATTAGAGTTTGTTTAGAGATAATTACCTGATTACGAGGTTGGATAAGGTGCAACTAGATAGCGGATATCAGTTACCAGTTTGCCCTATAAAAACTTTTCCCGTAAACAATTTAACATCTTTGTATTTTCCTTTGGGTTCACCTTTAGCTTCACCACTTTGTTACCTAATTGGAGTAACTCCATTTTATTTTTACGTCTTATTGATAACAATTTACTTGTTCTTGTCAATATTCCACACGTTGTTGACATCATATATTCTTTGTTCCTTGACCTTTGCCACCTTTCGCTCCTCTTCTTTGTATTCTTCCCCTCACGTTGTCGAGAGACGTCAAGCGAAGTCTCCCAGTTTAACATCTTCACGTTACCCTTCCAGATCTCTTTAGCCTTCCCTACTTTTCTTTCTAATTATAGAACCTTCGTAGTCCTTGTATATCTTGGTTGTATAATTTACAACTTGTTGTCATCATGTTTTCCCTGTTCTTTCCTCTTTGCTACTTTTTATCCGCCACCTTTTAATTCTTCCCCTGAGATCATTACAGTGAAGTCAATTTTCCCAGTTTAACATAGTTCCTCCTGGTTCCCCTTTTGCCTTCCCAATTTTAGTACCTTCGTTGTACTTTTATTGTTTGTTCGCATGATTTACTCCTTATTGATATTCCACACATTGTTGACATGAGATATTCGTTGTTACTTGTTTTTCCCTACATTTCCCCTCCTCCTTCTAATTCTTCCCCTCACTTCACTTTAATCAAGTCAAGTCTACCTAATGCTAATACCTTCCTTATACTTTTACGTCTTGTAAGCATCATTCTACGAGTTGTTGACATGATATACTTCTAATAATTTTTTTCTGCGCTACCATTTCCTCTCCTTCTTCTTATTCTTCCCCTCATCTCCCTATAATCAAGTCAAAGTTACCTACTGTTAGTGCCTTCCTTATACCTTTACGTCTTGTTGTCATAATTCAACGAGCTGTTGATATGATATACTTCCAATTTCTTTTCTCTCCATCACCTTTCTCCTTCTACTTACTTTTCCCTTCACGTCACTTTAATTAAGTCAAATCTACCTACTGTTATAGTGCCTTCCTCGTACCTTTTCATTTTGTTGCCATCATTCCACGAGTCGTTGATATGATATACTTCCCAGTTCTTTTCTCTGCACTACCTTTTCTGCTGCTTCATCTTATCTTCCCCTTACTTCGTCTTAATCAAGTCAACCCTGCCTCTAGTTTCTCCCTCCTCTATCACTATTTTCTCGTTCTTTTTCCAGCCGTATTCTGCATCTTCTCTACTAGCTACCGGTGCTTCAACTTCCTACACGCTTCATCCATCTGAGCCCTCGAATTCCCACCTCGGCCGTCCCACTTACGGTGACCGAGTTCGTTCGATAAAGAGAATGAGAGGGTGAAAAGGAGAAGGGAGAAAGGTGGTCGCTACCGCTGGTGTTACCCCGACGCCCACATCGTTCTTCCTTCCCCACTTCCCTCTATTCAACAGTGAACGCTCTATAACTATGTTTTCAACTTTTTCTCATTTTCCCTTCTTTTTCTTATCCGCTCTTTCTTCTCCCAATCCTTCTTCCGATAACACAATGACATTAAAAGTGCTGTAGGTTTGTCCTATCTTGTTCTGTTGTTCATTTTTGTGGTCTTGTTTCCCGTGGCAAAGACAATTCCAATGTCGACAAATAAATCCGCTTTTTCGTATGATCAAAAATTGTTCATACATTGTTACAGCTAATTAAAATATTCATCATTCTTTTATCTAGATTTTTAATTTGCATATTTTCGCCAGTAATTAAAATCTAAAGTTACCTTCATTAATTTTTCTTCACACCCAAATTATTCGTGATACAAACAAAAACCTAATGACATTAAGTCTAGTGTTCTTGGCGTACATTTTATTTAAAAATGTACAAACTCCTCAATAAAATCATGATCAAACCTTCACCCTTTTTTTAGTCCTTCTATGGTGGCATATTTTTTTATGTTCTTCATAACCTTGACCTTCCGATGGAAAATATGGTGTCATACTAATAACATGAGAATTCGTCGTAAACCTCTTCGTTGAGGGCTCAAAACGATCATTAGGGTTAAGTGACAAGTCGTAGAATATTAATAAACTTCTATGTTATATCTACCCTTGATAATCACCACCCGGAAACGAACTCGAGCCTAACCAATAATTTCTGCTCGCGGCTCCGTGTAATTGCTTTGGTAGCCAGGTAGGAAACTTTAGGAGCGACCCTTACAGCTGGTTGATTCACGAGTGAAGGCCTATTCAGTCGAACCCGCAAAGAATTCCCTCATGCAGAATTTTCCGGTTTATTTCAATTTTCCTTTACTTCTCTTATTACCTTCCCTTTCCATTCTTTCTTCATCGGTGTCCCTTGGCATCTTGAACACGAGAATGTTTGCATTCTCGAAATTCCTTCACAGCTGTGAATAGCTGAAGGACTGTCACGTAAATAGCCAAGAGGAATGACAAACACGTCTATAAACTATGTACCCCACCAGCGAACCAATGAGAGCACAGCTTCCGGAAAATTCCATTCCATTTATTCAAATCGGATGGTAGAGTGTATCTTTCAGTTAAAGACACTGATTCACCTTAAAAAGAGGCAAAGTGAACATTTTTTTTTAAACTGGAGAAGAAAAGCAAGAAAAGATAATAATTTCTTAATCGTGTTTCAAAGATTCGAAAAAGCTCGAATTTTTTTGTTTTCTTTATGCGATTTTTTAAGAAAAAATAATCTAAAAGGAATCTGCAAATTAGATGAAAAATGTTTGTCCAATTAGAAATTCGTTATTATGCTTTAAAAAAAAAACATTTCTAGACATAAAACATGTCTGACGCTTGAATAATAATTTTCGAAAAAGTTATTAAAGCTTGTAAAAAAAAGCTAATGTAAATTGAGCCTAGTTACATGTTGGGAAGAAATATGGTGGAATAAATTGCAAAATTATTCCGCGTAAATTAAATAAATCGTGTTGGGGTTGATTTAACGAACGAGTTTAATAATGGAGCAATTTTTCTTGTTTATTTGTTTCTACAGCGTCTCGCCTTCTCAGAAGAAAAATACCGTGCACCGGCCACCTGATGACCCCCCGCCGCCTATGGATACAAAAGGTTCCAACCCAAGTACGTATCATCCGGCTGTAGAAAGATAGCTACTGTGAAACA